>JAURVB010007043.1:0-35249 GCA_033002965.1 Piper betle
GAGCATCTTATCTAAAAATTGCCTGCCTGGTCCTCATGCCCCTCTATACATAGACCATTCACAACAAAATTGTATATTCCATGACTAAAAGCTCCCTCCTGAGACATAATCTTATGCAGACTAGATGCAACTAAGTGCAATTGAGAATTTGTAGCATCTAGTTGCACAAGAGAGAAATGCATGTAGTGTCTCCGAGTCGGGAAGAAAACCAGTAACCGGCATTTGGTTAAACAATACAGAAGCATATGATATCCTATTTTTGGGGCTAAAAGCACGCATAAGGGCCAGTAAACATTCAAATCTAAAGCACAGCCTTCCACCAACATTTGTGAAAACAAAACGAGGATGCTTCTTGATTCATTATGCGGCAATAAAGCATTCATAATTGTAGCATAAGTAGTGGAACAAGAAATGTTCCACTACAAGAAGCCAATGACCGAAGGCAAATTGCTAGGCTGACCTTGCCTGCCAAGCAAATCTTTTCTATCAATAAATTGAGACAGGAAACACTTTGATTGCATCCCTTACTACGTAAGCATTTGAACACTTCCTCAGCCTCTCCTATCTTATTATTATCACACAGACTGTCAATTAGTTCAGAGAAGGCACATGAGTTCAAACAATAACCTCTAGCTCTAACCTCAGCAAACAGGCCCATAACCATGTCATAATGTTTCATTTTACAGAATCCAATAACAAGAGAAGAGTAAGTATCCAAGTCGGCATTGTTAGAAGAAATTACCATCCTTCCAATGACTTCTTTAGCCCTATGAATCAAACCATTCTCGCAAAGCATTCTTATTAGTAAATTCCAAGAGGGCATTGCACAATCCTCTTTTTGCTAATATTACAATATTATCTTCTAGCCTCAGAAAGATCACCTCTATTACAATATTCTTCCAGCAAGGAATTGTACGGCAGATTATCAAAGGCAGGATTTTTATCCGAAAACTTTCCAGCTTCACTTAACTTTCCCAACTTACAGTATCCATATACAACATTTACATACATGTCGACCTCAGAAGAGATGGCAAGTCTATCCATATCTGAGAATAGCCGGGTTGCTTTGTCCATCCTAAGATTATTGCAACACAAACGAATCAGCGAGCCAAAGAGCAGCCCATCAGGTAAAATTTTTGAAGGTGACATCTTCTTATACAATCTCATCACATCTTCCAACCAATCATACCTACAAAGCAAAGGTACTATGATAAAAATAGGGCGGCTAAACGAGCGAGCGAGCCGAGCTCAGCTTGTGCTTGAACTCGACTCGAATAGCTCGAAGTTCATTTGAGCTGGACTCGAGATCAAACGAGTTTTGAATATATATGCTTAAAATTGACTCGAACATTTTTTAAATTGATCGAGCTCGAATACACTTAAACTGTTTAATTTTGAAGAGCTCGAAACTAGCTTAATCATAAGGGTGAAAATAGCTCGTTTAGGAGAAAAACATCCCGTTATAGAGATTAAAATTAACAAAAATAATCTATTAACATATTTATATAAACTATCTCAATAATAAAAAGGTCTTTTCAAGTTTCAACTATATTTCAATTTTTTTACAAAATACATAAGACACCATTCAGTAGATATATGTTTTCAAACAAATAAAATGCTTAGAATTGTAAAGTCTATATTTTATAGCCTTTATCCATATTTAGATAGCTTTTATCTATCCTTCATCCTGAAAAAAATTAACAGATATCATCCATTTTGAGATGTTAGATTAAATAAAAATAAATAAATTTTGTAAAAGGAACAAATGTATTATAATATCATCCCCAATGAATAAAATTCATGGGTGTATTTTAATAACTACCAAAGCCATAACAAGTTAACAACTAATTGAAGTAGATATTAAAGATGAACAAATTTCTATTGCCCAAGAGATTAACATATTCATCATGTTTTAATGTTTGATATTATGCTTCTGATAGGTAACTTAAGCCATCATTCTATATTTCCCTAAAGCTGCATTGGGAGGGCCAACTTCACAAAGAAAATAACTTGCCAGTGTTGAAATTTAATCATTGTGATAATGAAGAATCAAATGCAATAGAGATCAAATGTTGTTTACCTCATCAAGAAGCGTCTTACTAAAGTGCCATGCCTTGCTTTACTGGACCTTGATAAACTTTTTGAGGTTGAATGTGATGCCTCCAAGTTAGGTTTAGGCGCTGTCCTTAGTCAATCCAAGCATCCCATCGCCTTCTACAGTGAAAAATCACAGGTTCCCAACTAAATTACAGCATTTATGATATCGAGTAAGTCTCTTCACTATTGACGACATTACTTGCTTCCTAAGGCATTTGTACTCCATTCGGATCACGAGGCCTTGAAGTATTTGCATGGGCAAAGCCATGCTAAATGGATTAGTCAGCTCCAAGAGTTTCATTTCTCATTACAACACAAGTCTAGACCTCAAGACAAGGTTGCCGATGCTTTGAGTAGGAAGCATGCCTTAGTCTGTTCCATTCAAGTCAATGTGCTTGGGTTCGATTTGATTAAAGATTTGCTTCTAGCTGATACATTTTTCAACCCAATTATGGAGAAGGTAGCTCGTGGTGATGAGTGTTCTTACTCGCTCCACAATGAGTTTTTTTTCTTGGGTAGTTGCTTGTGCGTTCCTTAGAGTTCTATGCGTCATGTCCTCGTTAAAGAGGAGCATAAGTGTGGTCATTTTGATCGTGATAAGACACTTGTTTTGCTTAGAAAAAGATTCTTTTGGCCCTCACTTGATCAAGATGTTTCACTTTATGTGAAGAGATGTCATCTTTGTTAAACCGGAAAGGGTACATCAACCAATGCCGGATTGTATATTCCTCTTCCTATTATAGAGGGTCCGTGAATTGATATTTCAATGGACTTTGTGATGGGTTTACCTCGTACTACTCATGGGTATGATGCTATCTTTGTGGTTGTTGTTCGATTTTCAAAGATGGCTCACTTCATTGAGTGTCGTATGACCCGTGACGCATCTAAGGCTGCTAACCATTTTCTATGTGAATGTGGTACACTATCATGGCATTTCTAAGTCTATTACTTCAGACTCAGCTTATGAGCTCATTTTGAAAAAGTAGGTGGGGAAAGATGGGTAGGCCTTTCATGCTCAAAGAAATGGACAAATTGAGTCGAGTCAGTAAACTTTTCTTCACACCCTCCCCCCCAACCTATTATCTCCACTACCGCAGCCGACCTTCTCCTCTGTCGATCGCCGCCGCCGGGCCTGCCCAATCCTCGCTGCCCCGCCTCCCAGCCGGTCCCGCCCATCCCACCCCCCTCGCCCCCGCCTCCGCCCCCCTGGGTGATTCCATTAAAGCTCCACAAAAGTCAAAAGATAAGCATCTAAGATTTGAGCAGCTTTCTATTGTCAAGTCCTCTAACCTAGGAGTTGCAATGAGAATTGATTTCCATACTGGGGTAGTCCCGAATGTATAATATAGTCAAAGAATTGAAGGTAGCATGAGCCACTCTTGTTAGCATTTCCATTTCAATTATGTGCAGCACTTTCAAGGACAAGAAGTGTGATCCTCGCATCTAACTGGGGAATTCCTCACTTATATCCTTCATAGTAAGAATTCGATCTTTGCGGGATGAGGCTGAAGCTTAGCGCCTCACAATTTGACTTCCAATGATCTTCATCCTCTTCTTCCTCAATACTCATACCAAGAAAATAACAAAAATGTGAGGGATTTCTTGTCTTCCAATGCAGCCATCTTTGCTTCTTTTACACTTTTGACATTCTCTAGGCAACACAATCTCAATGATACGAGATTTCTTATATTTTGCAGTTCTCCAATCCCTTTTCCCTCATCAATTCCCACTTTGTAGACTGACATAACTTCTTTTAGTTGTGTCAACCGTCCTATTAGTTTTGGTAATATTTCAAAATTCAACTTCTCCAAATTAATAATGTTGCAAAGTGAGTCAGGAAGGAGTAAAATATCCGTGCCACGAAGGTCAAGTTCCATTAAAGTTTCCAGTTTTTTATATCAATAGGAATTTCTCAAAGTTCTCACAAAAGTTTGCAATTTTTCCAGAACCCTAGGTGATTCCATTGAAGCTCCATCACAAAAGTCAAGAGATAAACATCTAAGATTTGAGCCACTTTTTATTGTCAAATCCTCTAACCGGGGAGAAGCAATGAAACTGCCTCCATACTGGGGTAGTCCCGAATGTATAATTCAGTCAAGGAATTGAAGGTGGCATGAGCCACTCTTGTTAGCCTTTCCATTTCAATTATGTGCAGCACTTTGAGGGACAAGAAGTATGATCCTCACATCCAATTGGGAAATTCTTCACCCTTATATCCTTCGACAAGTAAGAATTCGATCTTAGTGGGATGAGGCTAAAGAGCTTCAAGCACCTCACAATTTGACTTCCAATGATCTTCATCCTCTTCTTCCCCAATACTAGTGGCCTTATTCAAAGAAAATAACAAAAATGTGAGGGATTTCTTGTCTTCCAATCTTTTACACTCTTGACATTCTCTAAGCAACAGTCTAAATGATATGAGATTTCTTATATTTTGCAGTTCTCCGATCCTTTTTCCCTCCTCAATTCCCGACTGACATAACTTCTTTGAATTGTGTCAACTGTCTTATGAATTTTGGCAATATTTCAGAATTCAACTTCTCCAAATTAGTACTGTTGCAAAGTGAGTCGAGAAGGAGTAAAATATCTGTGCCACAAAGGTCTAATTCTATTAAAGTTTGCCGTTTTTCTATATCAATAGGAATTTCTCGAAGTTCTCCTCCACAAAAGTTCTGTAGTTTTTCTAGTCCCTTGGGTGATTCCATTAAAGCTCCATCACAGAAGTCAAGAGATAAGCATTTTAAATTTGAGCAGCTTTCTATTGTCAAGTCCTCTAACATGGGAGCTGCAATGAGAACGGCCTCCATACTGGGGTAGTCCCGAATGTATAATTCAGTCAAGGAATTGAAGGTGGCATGAGCCACTCTTGTGAAGTGCTTGAAGCTCTTCAGCCTCATACATTTTGCAAAGTGAATTCCCTCAAAGTGCTGCACATGATTGAAATGGAAAGGCTAACAAGAGTTGCTCATGCCACCTTAAATTCCTTGACTGAATTATGTATTCAGGACTGCCCGGTATGGAGGCAGTTCTCATTGCAGCTCCCAGTTGGATGCGAGGATCACACTTCTCGTCCTTCATAGTGCTGCACATAATTGAAATTGAAAGGCTAACAAGAGTGGCTCTGCCACCTTCAATTCCTTTTTGAATTATACATTCGGGACTACCCCAGTATGGAGGCAGTTCTCATTGCAACTCCCAGGTTAGAGGAGACTTGACAACTTATCTGTAATGGAGCTTCAATGGAATCACCCAGGGTGCTGGAAAAATTGCAAACTTTTGTGAAGAGAACTTCGAGAAATTTCTATTGATATAGAAAAACTGCAAACTTTAATGGAACTTGACCATCGTGGCACAGATATTTTACTCCTTCCCGACTCACTTTGCAACATTACTAATTTGGAGAAGTTGAATTCTGAAATATTGCCAAAATTAATAGGACGGTTGACACAACTCAAAGAAGTTAAGCCAGTCTACAAGGTGGGAATTGAGGAGGGAAAAAGGGATTGGAGAACTGCAAAATCTAAGAAATCTCGTATCATTGAGATTGCGTTGCCTAGAGAATGTCAAGAGTGGAAAAGAAGCAAAGATGGCTGCATTGAAAGACAAGAAATCCCTCACATTTTTGTCATTTTCATGGAATAAGGCTGCAAGTTTTGATGAAGAAGAGGATGATGATCATAGGACGTCAGATTGTGAGGTGCTTGAAGCTGTTTAACCTCATCCCACTAAGATCGAATTCTTACTTGTTGAAGGATATAAGGGTGAGGAATTCGCCAGTTAGATGTGAGGATCATACTTCTCATTCCTCAAAGTGCTGCACATAATTCAAATGGAAAGGCTAACGAGAGTGGCTCATGCCACCTTCAATTCCTTGACTGAATTATACATTCGGGACTATCCCAGTATGGAGGCCATTCTCATTGCAGCTCCCAGGTTAGAGGAATTGACAAATCTTAGATGCTTATCTCTTGACTTTTGTGATGGAGCTTTAATGGAATCACCTAGGGGACTGGAAAAATTACAAACTTTGGTGAGAGAACCAAAAATTCCTATTGATATAGAATAATTACAAACTTTAATGGAACTGGACCTTTGTGGCATAGATATTTTACTCCTTCCGGACTCACTTCGCAACATTACTAATTTGGAGAAGTTGAATTCTGAAATATTGCCAAAATTCATAAGATGGTTGACACAACTCAAAGAAGTTATGCCAGTTTACAAAGTGGGAATTAAGGAGGGAAAAAGGGATTGGAGAACTGTAAAATCTAAGAAATCTCGTATCATTGAGATTGTGTTGTCTAGAGAATGTTAAGAGTGTAAAAGAAGCAAAGATGGTTGTATTGGAAGACAAGAAATCCCTCACATTTTTGTCATTTTCTTGGAATAAGGCTGCGAGTATTGAGGAAGAAGAGGATGAAGATCATGGGAAGTTAGATTGTGAGGTGCTTGAAGTTCTTCAGCCTCATCCTACTAAGATCGAATTCTTACTTGTTGAAGGATATAAGGGGAGGAATTCCCCAGTTGGATGCGAGGATCATATTTCTCGTCCCTCGAAGTGCTGCACATAATTGAAATAGATAGGCAGAGTGGCTCATGCCACCTTCAATTCCTTGTCTGAATTATACATTTGGGACTACCCAAGTATTGTAGCTCCCAGGTTAGAGGACTTGAAAATAAAAAAGCTGCTCTAATCTTAGAAGCTTATCTCTTGATTTTTGTGATGGAGCTTTAATAGAATCACCCAGGGGGCTAGAAAAGCTACAAACTTTTGTGAGGAGAACTTCGAGAAATTCCTCATGAGATAGAAAAACTGCAAACTTTAAGGGAACTGGACCTTTGTGGCATGGATATTTTACTCCTTCCCGACTCACTTTGCAACATTACTAATTTGGAGAAGTTGAATTCTAAAATATTGCCAAAATCAATAGGACGGTTGACCAACTCAAAGAAGTTATGCCAGTCTACAAGGTGGGAATTGAGGAGGGAAAAGGAATTGGAGAACTACAAAATCTAAGAAATCTCGTATCATTGAGATTACCTTCTTATGGCTTGTCTTATATTACTATTTCCCGTGTGTTGCATATTATTATTTAGTTTTATGTAGGGATATTTGAAAGAAAAGGAAGAAAGACAATTCGTTGAAGCTATACGGTCTCATAAAAACAGTGCGAGGTTTTGGTCATCACCATCCCACTTTTCTATTGCCTGCAGCAAGTACTTGATAGCAGCTGAAAAAAATGTTTTCAACATTACAGCACCCAACTCAAAGTACTCTGTTGCACTAGCATCCCCACTTCGAACTTGCTTCTATAAAACCAAAAGAAATCCATAAGAATTAGAAAATAGAAGGTATGTAGTATCTTGAAGATTGGCTATAGAGAAATGCAGGGCATAAATGCCATGGTGTTTGATGTTCTCAAACTAATAACACCATTACAATAAGTATGTAATACAAAAGAAACATGAGTACATTTGTCTTCAATAACGAGGTGGGGCACGTACTTCTTTGTTATTAAATTCAAAGATCCTTGACATTTTTTTCCTCATCCTCCAAGCTATTGAACTTTTGTTTTTCCCGTAATCCTCCACAATGAACTGTTTCATTGAGTTTATTGACAGCAAACATATCTTGTCTTTGAATAGAGATGGTTTTCCCATGACTTTAAAAATGACAACATGAAAATCAAGATTTATTATTTTTGTCATCAAAATTCTACACAGATAACTTCCCATTTAGAAAGCCCATCACTAACAATATCACCATGGCCAAATTTTGAAAGAACGAATGGACCATTAAGAAAAGGATTATAAATAAATCTTTTATACCTGCAATTCTTTGACAGAAAGATCAAGCTCTCTCCGAACAAGAACTTGACAAATAACGAAAAAGGTTCCTAACCCCAGCAAACCTAGAAGTATTAATAAGTAAGAGAGCTGAATTCTTAATTCAAAGAGTTCACCAATCCTTAGAGATGCCTTCGATATGGTCGCAGCTATCCACATTGCAACCAATCCTGTCTTCCATGAACATACTAAACATACAGAGGTTGACTGTCATTTTGTTTGAGAAAAGGTCCAAGATGACACTGTGAGTCTACACCATACTAGTACGAAGGTTCAAATGGCAGATCTTCTAACTAAAGCACTACCCGCATCAGGACAGAGAGAACTTAGTCCAAGCTCTGCTTAGTGGATTCCTAATCAGAGCATGAGGGGGAGTGTAGAAGATTACGTTGTCATTTTTTTTGTTCACAGTTGTTTGTTAATCTGTCTATTAGCTTGTTAAAGAAAGAGTGTTTGTTATGTAATATGATTATTTGTTGGAAGGTGTTCACCAAATCGGTGATTTTTGCTTAAACACTTCTTTATAAATATAGAAAAGGGACAAAGGTGTCACTCACGTTGAGAACACCTTAAAATTATTCTAGTATTTTCAAATATACTACTATAAGAGAGATGGAAGATCAAATCAACAAAATTATTCTACCAAAGACTATAGTCAAGTAAATGAATCCAAAAAATATACCACTTAAAGTGAGAAGCTATAGATAAGGTCACGATTTAAAATTATGAAGGGAACACATTACTTACCTCCTCTGCTATGCTTGCCACATTGTCAAGAAAACCAGGCAAACGATTTTGTTCACCAAAAAGCTGAGGGTGAAATTTTGAGAACAAAATGATTGCATGTGTAATCAGAACAAATAATGATAAGGCAATGAATATTTTCAATTCTCAAGAAAATTACGTTAAAAAGCCTCATAAAATCAATGTCGATCGTTCAAATAAAAATCCAACAAAGATGTTTCCAAGTAACAATGACCAAACAGCATGTGCTGAATATACATGTGTTTGATGGATTATTTACTCACCAAATTTGCGGATATGCCACGTG
This sequence comes from Piper betle, assembly GCA_033002965.1. Classification (NCBI taxonomy): domain Eukaryota; kingdom Viridiplantae; phylum Streptophyta; class Magnoliopsida; order Piperales; family Piperaceae; genus Piper; species Piper betle. The sequence continues at coordinate 8,996 of JAURVB010007043.1, forward strand.
CTACAGCAGAGCCGCCAACAGTATACTCCAATATAAGTGCCCATCCGATAAGCCCAGCTATCCTGGAAATGAGAAAATTAAATGTCAGAGCAAATAAACATGGACTTGCAGTAGTCATCATTGCATCATTGCAGTGCAGTCAGGTAGGCGACATGCCATATTCTACATGGCCATTTCCACAGGACCATATAAAAGGCCCTGTCGCAATCTTCTTCAATTTTAGTCATGCACTTCTAGACCTTTCACTTCCCCGCTGAAAACTCAATATTCTTGAACTACGTGATAATTGTCAATGTTTTTCAATGTTCACTGAATTATGTTCAACAATCCTCCCTTCCTGTTTAACATTCTCATTAATTTAAAGAAGCAGTATTCGTTTCTTCTATTGGGTCAACTTTGGTTATTACTATGGTCATTGGAGACATCAGTTTTTTCAGATTTTACATATCAATTAAAACCATCTTCCGGCCTACAATGCATGGAATCAACCTGCTTCCTCCTCATCAAACACCCAATCCCCCATGACGATCCTCCCTTCATTGAATCCAAATAACCCATCGCCTCTCTCCTCCTCCCCAACCCAATCAAATCACCACCTATCCAAGAACCCGGACAAGAGTCAAGACGAAGAGGTCCGTCGGCGACCATGGCTAGAGCGCCGCCCATACCATCATCTTGTTATTGTCTTCGTTTAAATCAAGTTGTGAATTGTAAGTGGTTAAAATCGGTAGTGTCAATGTCAAGTCGGCCCGTGATTATCAAAATTTATTGAACAAAACTCATTTATATAGGAATGGACTAACACAACCACAGATATGAAATCTTTGCTTTGACATGTGTTATACGCAAGAATCGAACCATTATTTTCTATAATTTAAAAAATATCTGCTCCTTTCCTTCTGTCTTTTCTAACTCTAGAAGTTAAATATTGTTATATTTTGCAATCGTTTTCTTACACTACAGCTGATAGGACAATATGTACTCTTTTTACAAGTTTCTTCTTCATATTTACTCTAATACAATGAAGGCAGGCTGGCCCTCAATTAAAAGAGAATAGAAATAGGTCGTAGGCGGCTACATTACCGCTTTTCTCTTTTATGATTAAATCCACCCTTTTTTTTACTGTTTTACTGATTGGAAAATGATTAAAGTATGTTTAATTTTTTACTGTTTACATAAGGTGGTCATAATATTTTGAAGAGAATAATTAGTAGAATTATAATCAGTTATAAGATCTTGCATCCTTAATTTGGTATACAGCATTAAGATGTACATGACTAATAGTACCCATTAATTACTGAATTTTCAAAATTGTCATTGAAGACATGTAATAGATATTGAAATGCTATATTGAAATGCTATCTGCTGATTGAGTCTTAATTTAACCCACAAAGTTGTAAGATCTTATAGTAGATTATTACGTTAACAAGTATCACTTGATATTTCTATATAAGCTCACTTTAATACCGACTCTCAGATTGCAGGGACAGCTAGATGATGAAGGCATTTTTGTCGATATGCAACATTACAAGTTTGGAGACACTTGGTCTTCGCTATCATTGTCGAATTGTTAAATTGGTGGGGAAGGTGAAGAAATTAAATTTATATGATAAAATATAAATCAGATAAAAAACTTATCTTGCAAGAGAATGGATCGATGGTCAAGAGTCACCATACTCGCAAGTCAAGACTTAATCACTAATAAAAAGCATGATTACCATGACCTATCATCTCTCTCCTTGGAAACACTGTAACTCCTTATTCTACCTATTTTTTATGTTAGGCTGAAGATGTAATATTTATAGGTTTGTATCTCAAACTAACTGATATGATAAATATCTCCAGATTTTATTTGATTAACTTGAGACTAAGTCATGGTTATTCTTTTTATTGTTTTGGTGAGTCCACCTCTTAGAGTCCACCTCTTATGCCTGTCTCCACCGAAAAATATGCTAACATTTCCCACTCACACATAATTGGATAAAGGTGTGTTACCAACTCATGTGAGCCACCAAATTAAATCTCTCACTTGCACATGAAAATTCATAATGGCGTTCTAAAAGAGTTTTTAATATGAGAAGTAGATCGTGCATATATCCCTCAAATTATTTTTTTTACTACTTGTATCTACATTATTCAGTCACAAAGACTTTATAATGGTCTAGACTTAAATACAATTTATAATAATCTTCCTTTTACACTCCTATTATTTTTAAAGTAACTAAAGGTATTGAGAAGCAGTTTTAAGGATCTTACTCAGTGGAGAAGTAGAGAACATTCCCTCATTATCCTCTTGGTCAAAATAACACACGTGGTACGAATCACATGTTATGTTGGGTAGAAATTCACATAGATAATATAAAGCATATGTCCTTGTCAACACCGTCCAATTACCCCTATACAACTCAACATATAAGTTATATTTTTATCCATGAAATAATTTGCATTATTAGGATTTGTGCCTAATTAGCTTTAAATGTACAATTCATTTACAAATCAACATATGTACAGTTTTATACATTAAGGCCTGAAGAATAAAAAAATAACTCTGAAAAGTTCATGCCTATATATTAATGATATCGTTTCCTTTATCCTCAACAAGCAATTACTAAAAAAAATTGCTTCATTTATGCATGTTATCAAAGGACAATAAATATGCATAAATATTCAATTTTCGGGATACTAATTATTAATGATTAATATTATTGCATTAAGCCGCCTTAATTTAAAAAATAAAAATTGGTGCATTAAAATATACATAATAGATTTTAAAGAAAAGTAGAAATCCTTTTTTGTATTCATGTCATGCATGTCTTTAACTTTAAAATAAAGGACAAAAAAAGATAAGCACCAATTTTGAAATTTGGCCAACATTATAGAACATCAATTATGATATCATATATCATAACATAAGATGATAACTGATCTTTTAAGAATTGTTAAAAAAATTCATGATTTTGGATGACAATTAAATATGGTAATTCTTGCAACTAATGTAAAAATCTTATCAATCCATCTTATAACTATAGAAAAGGTTTAGAAAAAATCAATTAATCAACCATCTCATTATATCGACACAAAGCTTAAAAGACTTCATTTTATTATATTCATGAATTTCATTTATGCGTCCATCATCTTCCAACAATTCAAAGTAAGATTTCACCACTTCAGAAAATATAAAATCACATCAATAAATAACGTGATCTAATATTTATATTTATACTCGCTAAGAGTTGTATGTGGTGTCATTTTGTGTTGCAACCACTCGGATTAAATTCTGATCATCAACCACATCTTTGTAAAGGTTCATATTATAAAGCATTATAAATCTCAAAATCTTTCATACTAAATAAATATTTTATAAGTCAATTTATGGATTATGACATCTCCATATCAATCTCGTTCTTATGCATATGTTGACATAAAAATATTGTAAAAAAAAAGAGTTCTAATATCCACAAAGGACAAATATTATTACTCAACCTCTTAAACAAAATAAGTAAGAACATAGATTTATGACTTTCAAAGTCATCATCCAACTAAAACAAAAAAGCTTTGTTATAGTGCATCATAAAAATTGTTGATATAAAGGCATTTGGTTAAGTATCTTTGTTCCTATTTAATAGGATATTATTAAAATTATAATCAAAATCACATCGTGTAATGATGAACTTAACCATCAAATAAGAATTTTGTTCTTAATTTCAATAATTCTAGTTTGTCACGAAATTTATAACTTTTTTAATTGATAAACAATTATCATTATTTTCACATTATTTCTCTAAACTAATTAGAGAAAAATAATAGTCTTGCACCATATACAAGAAATATTTGGTATTTATTATATTTTTAGCCATTTGCCAAAAATAAAAGAAACAACAAAATACTTCATAATGATACAAAATCATTTAAATACCAAATTAAATAAATAAATTAACCAATAAATATGGTCATTTTAATGTCTTACCCGTAAAAAATAGGGTATAGATATCAAATTATTTAATCTAATGGAAGTTTGGTTCTAGTTATAAACTCATAAAAAAATTAAACTAGAAGGAATAATTGGAGCAATTTAACTTACAACAAAATGCATGTTTATTAAAGAGTCTGTAATACCTTTGTTAGCTAATTACTTGACGACAATCATGACTATATAGTGTAACTAAAATATATACTAACAAATCATTGCTCAAACTTTATGATCATTATAAAAATAATCTAAGTATTCACAATTATAATTGTATTAGAACTAATCTAATTTAAAAATAATCATTAATGTGCTTGAAAAGATTGAGGATAAGCAAAAAAGTGTTAAACAAACAGTAAAAGAATTTTCAACAAATAACCATTAAGATGTTAATAATTAACTACGTGGCATAGAATCGAACATTAAGCTATGCTCGCAATCATCATCTACTAACCCACATGTTTAATAATTATATCTTAATCAAATTGGAGCTACTAAGGTCTAGGTGAGATTAACAAAAGATCTTCTAACTGAGAACTCCCACTCAATTTATGCTTTATTTTAAGCATAAATTAAAATTTTAATTTGTAACACCCCAAATCCAATTTACAATCAAAAACCGACTCCGACCCAGAATGTCACTTCACTTATCCCAGTTAAGTCAGCTAACCTGAACCCAACCTTGCAGATCTACTCTCGACATCTCGAGATTGAAGATGTGATAAATGTATGGAACCCTAAGATGCTACTATTGAATGACATGACTAATAGTTTACACATGTATAAGTCCACATGTATAAGTCCACTAGTCAAATCCACATGTATAAATATTTATAAATATATCACACATGGATATTCGCTCAAAATTCTAATCTGCTACCTAATTCATTCTGAATCTTGGGTTTAATTACTTTTTACATTAAATTCTAGGTCTTACTTGCTATACTTATTCAATATCTAAATATATTTATTAAAACACATGAATTCAATTATTACATCACATCATTCCCAATATAATGACAATATAACACAATATTAAATATATTTATTAAAACACATGAATTCAATTATTACATCACATCATTCCCAATATAATGACAATATAACACAATATTCTATCATTAGACCTCACCGCTCCTCCATCCTGGCTGGCTTATCCTACTCTTAATCATCACCTACATATATTATAAAAACACTTCATTAATGAGTGTTACTGTACTCTTAATCATCACCTACATATATTATAAAAACACTTCATTAATGAGTGTTACTGGTCCAAAAATATAACTAATATCAAACTGACTATGAGAGTAAACTCTCATATGAAAAAAACATTGCATGAAATCTTTAAGGGCGTCTATTGAACTGAAATCATCTTTCATATTTCACTTTCTCATCTTCATAACCAAATCACTTCCGTACCCACTTGCATAGGTTGTCGAAAAAAATGTGAAAACTATAGATATATATATATGTGTGTGTGTGTGTGTGTGTGTGTGTGTGTGTGTGTGTGTGTGTGTGGGTAGAATTCATATAAAATAGGCCCAAAGGCAACTTATGGTGAACATTTTGGGCTACCACAACTGTAACACCCCGTTTCGGCTCACCCGTGAACCGACCCGGAAATGTCACCGGCGACCGAACCGTTCGTTAATCTACTAGATTCGGTTAAGCTGACCAGGATCTACTCTCGGCGTCTCAAGATGAAGATGCAAATATGAAATGCATAAATGAGAATGATAGGGTTCTAACGCGGTCCTACATGCATGCTGTGATGTACAAGCAAAAACAAGACAAAATAATAAATGAGAAACCAAAAGAAAATATATAATATTTTATGAAAATACGATAACACATAATAATCTACCATGACATTAAATCATTATCTCATTCATTTTTACCCGAGCCGAGTCTGAACTCCAAGGCTCCCTACTCATTCATGTTCATCAGTTCGTTTCATAACAAGTAATTCATCAAGATAAAAACATGGTAATAATCATCCAACTTATGGTGAACATCTCATCCAGGGTTATTAATTCGAAAGATCGATCGATTAAATAACGTGTTAAGTGGATCCAATAAAATGCCACTTAGCTTGTCCTGCATGTAATAAAACAAAACACAATAGAGTAGAGCGTAAAACAAGAAGCGAGTCCTAAACAAACATAGTAGAAGCTTCGAACTTGTCTTAGCACCTAAATGGTGAGCTCCTACTCCGTTACCTAATCATACCTAAACATCAATCATTTGGAGTAAGGATCACGAGGGAAAAGAGAAGGAAGAAAAAAGACGAAATTGGGCGAGAAGGATGATGGAGACTGAATGAAAGAAGTGTGAAATATATAGGTGTCAAAAAAATGAATGGTTGTTTAGAAAAATGAATGGTCGTTTAAGAAAACGAATGGTTGCTTAGAAAAACAAATGGTCATCTAAGAAAATGAATGGTTGTCTCGTAATTATAACTTAACTCGACTAAAAATAAGGGTTGAACCGATCGGTTTAGATTATAAAACCCTGATTCGAATCATGGGTTTCACACATTTTGTGCAACATATACAGAAAATAATTTTCTTTAGATTCTTTCCTAGAACCGAATTACTAGTAATGCTCTATTACTAATGTCAAATAACATTACTCATATACATCAATTAATGAACAATAAATATATTTCTAAATTATGTACACAATGTACATTTATTATTTATATACACAATGTACAAAAAAAATGTATAAAAAGTACATTATTGATTAGTATACACAAAGTATACAAAAATATGTACATAAAGTATATGTTAAAATATTTTATATGCATAAAGTACATAAAATTATGTACACAAAGTATATTTCTCATTTTTTTAAATGTACAATTTAGACATTTATTTGTACACAAAGGATAGAAAAAATGTGCATATTATTCACTATGTATATGAAATAAATAATGTTTTATTAAAAAAATGTGTGATCAATGCACTTTAGTTTGTCATTAATTATTGACATTTGGGAACACAAAGTACCACTAAGTGTAATTGTAACAAGCTATTGAAAACTTGTTGTCTATTCCTTTTTCAAGTTCATTATCTTTCAATCTTGTCACTATATAAAATTTGGACACTTAAATCAATGATAACTTGCAAATTTGTATTATCTATTTTGATTATATAATTTAGTCTCCCACTTTCTTGAATATAAATTTAATTCAAAAATATAACTAATACAAGGCTGAATTAAAATATTGACACTTTGTTAAAAAAAAATGATGAATGCGTAATATTTACTTTAAGTCCGAAAGACAAATTTAAATGTTGGAACGATAGCTACAAAAGCGGTCTTAATCATGGGCAATTTCCATGTGATTGTCACCTAGGCAAGCTCTTATTAGAATAAAAATTGAGATATAAAATTCAAAATAATGGATATGAAAAATTTAGTGGTATAATAAATCTGGCTTCTACCACCACCGCTATCAGGTTTGCCAATATAATCGGTCAATTAAAAAATTACAACTATCTCTCATGCCCAATATTTAAAATTAGTTTAATATTTGTCATAAAAACCATAATAAACCACTTAGACCTTATAAAATTGGTTTAAAATTGATCCAATTCAAAAAATTCAGTCAATTTTATATTGGATTAGTATATTCATGACATGCGTATATGCATAGATCTAAGAAAAAATTATTTGCATATATCATTTAAGAATTTATTTTAAAAGAAATTCATAAATCAAATTGAGAAATAAAATTGTGAAAGAAATATTTATTTTATAATAATAATGACGAAAATAATAAATAAATCATCATAAAAGAATTAATAAACATGATTTATGATCAACAAAGAATCTAATCAAGCTTTGATTTCGGAAAATAGTGTGGAACATCTTGTTCTAATGGCTCTGATACCCATGAAGAAATTAAATATATGTGATAAAATATAAATAAGAGTCATTACGCTCACCAGTCAAGATTTGATCACCATGAAAAGTCTGATTTCCTCAACCTATCATCTATTGCTTTGGAAAAAAGTAACTTCTTATTCTACCTCTTTTTGACGTTTGGGAGAATATATAATATTTATAAGTTTTTCAATCATTATTTCAAACTAATTAATAGGAAAATTATTAGGAGATAATATATGATTAACTTGAGACTAAATAAAAGTTAATCTCTTTATTGATTTGGTGAGTCTACGTTTTGACTTTGCCAAGAAATACGCCAACAGAAACAAATGGGAAGAGGGGTAAGAGAGCTGCAACAGATAAACATCATTAGTGGCTTGTACTTGTACAAACTTGAGAATGTTGGGAGTGTCGAAGAAGCAGAGATGGCTGCATTAGAAAATAAGCAATTCCACAGAGATTTGGGTTTTGAGTGGAACCTATATAAACAAAATAAAGATGCTATGGAGTGCTCTAGTATAGTAATTGAAGCTTTCCGGCCACATTCAAGTACAATTGAATTGGAGCACGAACATGTTGGCAATGACATGGAGTTGCGCAATGTGCTTGAAGCTTTCAGGCCTCATCCAACATACATTGAGACTTTCAGCATTCACATCCTGTAGTGGATCAAACCTCCCTAAATGGATGCACAAACTGCAATTTTCCCCACTATGGTCGCTCCATATGGAAGGCGTGAATAGGCTAGCAAGGATTGTTGGTATCACACTCAATTCCTTACTTCACTTGCACATCCTTGACTGCCCAAAATTAAATTGAGTGCAAGTTCTCATTGTTGCTCCATCTTTGATACATGTCAAAAAGTTAGAAATTGCCTAAAATGGCAGTTCCGGTCTTTTGGCCCTTGCCTTGGATCCTCCACAGAGGAATGGCTAGAGAAGGTAGTGACGGGGAGATGAAAAATTGCTTCCGCATTGAGGAATTATCGATTTGTCATCGATGTCGTCGACTCGAATCGTTGGGAGAGAATGGATTCCCCAATTCAATTCAGATGCTCATTGTGGAAGGTTGTGAGAGTCTCAAATCCCTTCCAAGGTCAATGCTCAATCTTGTTTTACATAGGTCCCTCTACATTGAAGAATGTCCTCAACTAGAGCTCTTTTCAGAGGAAGGGCTACCCTGCTCACTCAAGGAGCTTGGTATAGGAAATTGTGAGAACTTGAAATCATTGCCTAAACGGAGACCGTCAATTTCTAGCTGCCGTCAGCTGAAACTCTATACAGGGGTTCTCTTGCTGCCAAGCATTATTCATTTAAATGTCCGACGACAATATTATGCAGCAATTGGAAGTGCAAGGTCGAATCGACCTGCTTCGTTGTTTAGAAAATGCTTAACTTCATGGTTATTAATCTAGTTATCTTCAATTTATAACAAGTTATTGCCTAGTTGCCTTGTTAAAATTACTAGGCATAGTGTTACAGCCTTAGTCCGAGGACGTGCCGGGTGCGCGGGATTGGGCAGTTGTTCCCATGCATGCCGGGTCCGACACGAGTAGCACGGGGCTATTCGAGTGGTGAAACAACTGGTTGAGGCTAACACGGTGTTGTAGTTGCAAGTAACGAAGTGCCGAGCATGAGTCAGTCGGAGACCAGATAAACCTCAAGATGATCGAGACAGGTGCTGGTGACCGAGCACTTGGGCGTCGGATCATGATCGAGCATTGGTGCCGAGAACCGAGCGCGAGGACTCGAGGTTGATCGCTGCGTGCGGATCACGGAGTGCCGGGTGTGCGCTGGTTCGATGCTGGTGTGCGATCGCTAGCGTGCGCGAGCGAGGAGCGAGCGTGATCGAGCGCTGCCGAGACATCGGTACAGCGTGCTCGAGCATTGACGCGAGCGTGAGCGAGCGCTGCCGAGACAGCGGTGCAGCGTGCGCGAGCGTGGGGCGCTAGCGGGATTTTGATCGAGCCATGACCGAGGCCTAGCGAGCGCTGCCGAGACATCGGTGCAGCGTGCGGTGCGACTCAAGTAGCGAGCAGGTAGCGGTAGCGAGTTGCGGTATCACGCTACGTGACCGAGACCTGGCTAGCGAGCGGGATCGAGCGGTGATCGGTAGCGAGGGTCTGGCTGCACCAACATGATCGATGGATGGAGTTGATCGGTACTAATGGTTTATCGGTAGCAGGGGTTATCGGTGGTGCGTCTGGGACGTGCACGAGGTTGCTGGTTGGTCGAGCCGAAGACTTGGGTCGAGCCAGGGTGGTTGGACGTGTGGTGGTTGTAACTAACTACCAGCGCTGGACTTTGTTTGCCGATAGAGATAGAGATGGATCTTGATCGGAATCTTGGAGATAAGGTTGCAACTGAATTTGGAGATAAGCACGCCCAGGCTGGATTGAATTGAGACGTCAAGAGAGTCCAGATTCGTGGGAGATCTTGGAGATAATCTTTTGGGAAAAGATTATGCTCAGATTGTGGTTTATCTTGGAAGAGTTCAACAACGTGGAGATTCCTATAAAAGGAGGAAGCCAACGTGAGGAAAAAAAAAGAACTGCTGAGAAGGGTCTTGGTGGAACGTCTGCTCTTTCTTGTGGAGAAGAAAGAAACCTCATCAAGCCAAGTTCGTGGAGTGCTGCAGATCAATTCCGGGAGTTGATTCTTCACGAGTTCGACGGCATAGGGTTGCTGGTCGTGGTGCTGTGATTGGAGGTACGACGTGGTTCTTTTCATAACCTAGTTTGCATTACTTGGTTGAGGGTTTTGCATGTAAACGAGTAGGTCGTGGGTGGCTGCTCGGGGTTGTGTTTTGTGAGGACGATTGTGAGTGTGGGTGCTCTAGTTCTCGCTACTCTTCAGGGGAAGAGTTGAACACCGTGGGGTTTGCATGTCCATGGTGTAAGCGATCATAGGGGTGATTGTTGTATCCTTGTTTTATGTTTAATTCAAGGTTGGAACAGGGGTTCCGTAATTGTGGTGTTGGCGTCTGACTTTGGGTACTAGCAGCGTTCTTTGATTCCGGGAACTTGCTGCGATACCGATCAGGGGATTGGTGTCAGGGTCGGCATTGGGTGGTCGATCAGGGTCGCCACATACTACTTACTTGGTTTGCTATTGTGGATGTTTTGAGAATTATCTATCGGTACCGAACAATATCGTGCACTGGGCAATTTGGGTGCCGGTACTTGTGTTCGGTGTGCATCGTGATTTGCAGGAGCGCAGGGGTGTGGCTTCGGGTCTCTTGCAGGAGATCGTCCCGCTACACGTGTAGTGGGGTTTCTGTTGCGTACTTTGAAGGGAGGCTGGTGTTTCGGGAGCGAAACACGCCGCGCAGTTTGCTGTTGGGGCGAAAAATTTTGTCCCATAGAGAGCGGCCCGTGACACATAGCATGGTCTATACCCACTCCAATTTTATAGATAAATTCTATATTAAATAAGAATATAGATTTCAATTATAATAATTAAATATATATTATTTTTATTTTGCTTGATTTTGAAGTGTTGAAATTCCTATTTTTTAATTGTTTATTAGAGTGCAATTATAAATTTCCTTCTATGAATAAGAGTTTGATTGGTACAGTGTACAAATTTCTACTATTTCAATATGATCAAATGGGTCAAGTTGCACTACATTAGAAAAAATAATTGGTTTACTGCTGTTTCGTCAACTTATTGTCTCCTTGGGCAGAGTATTCTTCTCACCCATCAATGCCTTCCCAGCTCTCCTTCAACTTGACCAGCTTTCCAGGTAGGGACTACAAGCTTATGTCTTCAGAACTTAGAAACAGATCGTAGAGGTCCCGATGTATTCTTCTCTTACAGATTTTGCAAATGGATGCGGAGGAGGTTGCATCAAAATCCAAACAGGCAGAGTTGGTCGTATCCTTAGAAACGGCACTATATGGTGAATGGACAAGCATTCCATCTACCAAGTCCCAGATAATATGAAAGATCCAAATCCCATATTCTCAAACAAATTGTATATTCATTTTGAATGTTGGTGGTCAGATCCTTCCCTGCCCGGTAAATTTTTTTCCCGCCGTTATTTTGATCAAATTTGACCACGTGCAGTTAAATCTAGCCATCCGCGATCAATATCCACATGTAGCCAGATTAACCGGCACCAATCCAAAAAGGGTAGGGGAAAGGATTTTTTTAAGATTTAATCTGACCACTGACACTTTAAAATTTTTTAATACAAAAATAATATAATTGTTTTTCTTTAAATATCACTATGGGAAGCCTCTCTTAGCAGCCATGGAAGACCACAATACGCGAGCTTTACAGCAATTTCCGCACACAACATGTAAGAAGGTTGAAGACTTTTACTCGGCTTTGATACCCATGACAGAAGACTTAATGGATTCATACCTGCAACTGGGCATTTAGTGGAAGGGTGACAAGGACCGGTTCCTATACTTGATGTTATATGACGGGTCTTTCCTATACGAGCTCATGACCGGAGTTTCGGACAACTACTGGGATGGTTACCACAAAGAGGATCCTATCTTCAGTGATCATGGGTTCGCCCAACAATTGCTCATATGTTTTGCCCGAAATTCTTATGCTCAAGAACCAACTGCCCCTCCCTGTAATTCAATGCCTAATTGCCGTCGTGAGGAATCGTTCGCCTAGCGATCACCAGGTAATTTTTTATTCATTCAATCATCAGGCAGAAATTTAGCCAATTTATATATATATATATATATATATATATATATATATGCAATTTGAGTGTTCTTCCATTATTTTGTAGAACTATAGTGACGCCCGTGACCTTGTGTTTACGTTTCTTGCAATTGGGAATTCACCGGAAATAACAGAGTGGGTGGGGTTACACATTCTAGATATAACAAGGGAGGGATTAGCCAGGGGTTTCCTCCCAATATCAGACACAAGACGCGGAGCTTCTGTCTTTCTCAAGTCCGCCACAGAGCTACAAGATGCCGACATCAAATTAACTGCCAATGCTAGCGAAGATGACATAACATTTCTTCTAACCAAATAAATGGAACACTTAGCCTTCCTCTTCTTGCCATAGAGAGCTACACCGCTATTGCCTTTGAGAGCCTCCACAACTGCACGGGGTGAGGTGGGTTCCTACGTGGCATTCTTGAAAGGACTTATCCCACCTGCTGGAGACGCTGCTGCTCTTGCATCTGTATCCGATAATAAGATTATTCAAAGTGACATTGGTGACGCTTCTGTTGTCGCCGAACATATCAAAGACATCTCCAAGAATGTGATGTTCGATCGGTCGAGCAATCTCTGCGTGGTTCGAGATACAGTGGGCAATTATTATAAGAGTCAGATGAGGAAATGGCAGCGTCGACTTCACGAATGGTGGCGAGTCTTGAGAAATGATCACTTGAAAAATTCATGCACAGTTATCGCACTTTTCTTTGGATTCGCCATTCTCCTCCTTACTTTGTTGTAGACTATTTTCAGGTAGTAACAATGAGGTTGATGACCGAAACGAACGTTTGAAATAAGTCTTGGAATTGAAAGTTAATCCAATGACTAATGTTATGGCTAAGTATGTGATGGGTTTCTTTAAATCGCCAACATCGTTATTAAGGATATTTTGATTGAGAAACAATCCAAATTCTGGTGGGAGGACTCTGAAAAATTTTGTAGGCTGAGGGATGGAATAAAATTTGCTTGCCAAAAGGGAGGTTTGGGAAGTATTAGAATTAGGCTTGATCCTTGGGTTTCGAATGCCCCAAATTATATACCATGAGTCAACCCGAGATTTGGTCTTATGGCTTGTAAGCCTGTTTCTCCCTTGCTCTAAATAATCTAAAGGTGGAACGCGAATCTCATCATGGAAATGTTTATACATTGTGATGCTAAGAATATATTAAATTTACCAGCTCCAAATGATGGAAGAGAGGATAAGTTGATACTGTGTACATCTAAGAATGAAAGATTCTCTTAGAAGTCCTGCCATAGATTTCTTATTGATAGACGATCCAAAGCTCCTTCATCCTCTCTTAGTTGGAAGTATTGATGGAAACTTAGGCTTCCACCAAGATTTCTTCTGTTCGGTTGGAAAATTGCTCATGATTGTCTACTTACGGGCATAATCTTCATCCTCTCCGGATCGTTTGTGCCCCCTCTCTGGTGCTAAGGAAGAAACAACCCTTCATCTTTTCTATCACTGCAATGAAATTCGATTCTCACAGTTTATTGTAATGGGTATTTGAGTTCAACAAGTCTTCTGCTATAAACCTGCAAATATTATTTATCTCTGTTTGAGCTGTTTAAAATTTGCAGATGGAATCTCATTGCTGTTCAATTAAATTATTCTATTAAAGTTAAGATTAATGGGCAATTTATATTTAAGATAAGTATAAATAAATATGTGTAGATACTATTTCATAATTTCTAATTTATGATGGGTTAAATTAAAATTATTAAATAAGGATAAATGCGGTTATGGTCCCTAAATTTGTCTATAGTTTTTTTATAATATCCCATTATTTAAAAATTCTGATTTTAGAGAACCGGTATTGAATATTAAAGATCAAAATCTAAAGAAGTCAATAATCGTTTCCCTTTTAGGGATTAAGGTACGTTTCAATTATCAAATTCTATTTTCTTAATGATTTAATATGAAGAAGAATAAGGTTTTATTGTGATATTTTTTATCTGTAGAATTTGGTTAAGTTAAATATACAACATTTAAGACACTATTAATTCATTCAATGTATGTAAAAATGTATTAGTTATTCAGCTTGGCAGACAAAAACAAAAATTTTGCTCTACTGAAATTTTATTTTAGCAGATTTTGTAAGCCTCCCAACTGTCAAATTCAGCATTAGAGGCTAAGAGAGAAAAAGTAACAGTGGATCTGCTGGTGAAAGCTCCAAAAATGGCAACACTTGACAACTTACGGCCATTCACTCACAAAACTGTATGGCTTAAATCAATTTAACCTTAGCAAATCAGTGATGACAAAACTAATGCATAGCTAAATCACACACAAAAATATACTCTGAGAAATACAAGTGTAGATCCCCAATTTAGAAAATAGTCCTAAAGCATTTAAGACACTATTAATTCACTCAATTTATGTAAAATGGATTAGTTATTCAGCTTGACAGAAAAAAAAGAAAATTTTGCTCTACTAAAATTTTATTTTACCAGATTAAGTAAGCCTCCAAACTGTCAAATTAAGCATTAGAGGCTAAGAGAAGAAAAGTAACTGTGGATCTGCTGGCGAAAGCTGTTGACGGCCAAAAATGGCAGCAGTTGACAACTTACGGCCATTCACTACTCACAAAGTCGAACACAGAGCAGTTACAGTACCAGCACTGATCACATACCTATTATCCAAATAATTTAATCAAAGGACACGTAGAAGCAATGAAAAAAGAAATTGGAAAAGAAAATAATCGTACACAGCCCAATGCATTCCATGGCTTACAAACACAGATGAAATTGGTGCGTCTGGATCATGGTTGTAAAAATCAAAATCGGAATCGGAATCGATTTTCGAAGGAGTTGGAACCGGAATCGGTCTAAATTAGATAGGAACCGGTTTAGTTGAATCGGTCTAAATCGGTCATATATAATAATTTGACAACTCATAATATAAATATATAAAAATTAGATATTGACGTAATTTTGATATTATTGTGTGTATTATATTTTATGATATTTTATGATATTTTTTGGATTTTTTAAAATTATTTTTAATTAATTATTATTTTTCCTGGAGACGGAATCGAGTCAACTTTTAATTACGAGAATGCTACTCCTGCTCTTCACCCCCGCCGGCCCCGCCCTGCCTCCCCCACCAGCCCCGCCATGCCTAGACTCCCCTGTTGTCCCATGCCTGGACTCCCTTGCCGGCCCCACCCCGCCCCGTCCCCCTCGAGCATTTGCCCCGCCCCGCCACCCTAATCCAGTCGGCCCTGACATGAAGTATATAATATAAGTCATGCATGATACAATATCTTACCTAGTTTAGATAAACGAGTCCAAACAAGGTTAAATAGTGGCCGAACGACATGAAGAATAACTAAATAAGCTTAGGTGCACCACTCTATTGAGTGATATACTTTTATAATAAATAGGATTAAAATATGTGAATTATTTTTGCATAAAAAACACAATTATTAACCCGGCCTAAAGTGCAACGTAATAGGCTTAAGTCATTTTTTAAAATTAGTTAACCCAAGTTAAAGATCTATAATTCATTCCCACTTATAAACATGATCTTAACCTAGTAGGCATTAGATGTGGGACTAAATTGAGAGATCTTATAATCTACCTACCTTAAGAAATTTTGCCCCCAAAATTTCAACATTTAGCCCATTGCTAGCTCCAGCCAATGACTAATGTCCTTAGTCTAGCCCACCATCTAATACGGAGCTAGGTTGCTCTGATACTATTTGTAACGACCCAACCCCAACCCAAAGTACGACATAATGTGCCTAAGTCATTTCTTTAAAAATGGTTAACCAAGTTAAAGATCTATAGTCTATTCCCGGTAGGTATTAGATGTGGGACTAAGTTGAAGGATCTCATAATCCATCCACCTTAGGAAATTTCGTCCCGAAAATTCATACACACGACTCCCATTGCTAGCCTCAGCTCACATCCTTCTTTAGCCCGTGACTGGTAGCCTTAACCAACGTCCGTAGTCCAACCCACCATCTAATACGGAACAAGGTTGCTCTGATACTATTTGTAACCACCCGACCCAAAGTGCAATATAATAGGCCTAAGTTATTTCTTTAAAAATAGTTAACCCAAGTTAAAGATAAATAGTCCATTCTCACTTATAAACAGGATATTAACCTAGTAGGTATTAGATGTGAGATTAAGTTAAGGGATCTCACAGAAACTCGGTTTTTATATTATCAGGGAGAAAGACAATCCCTAAATGTATATTCTAGACATGCGTCACACTTATTATATGTACATCATGTACATAACAAGTTAATTATCAACTAGATACTTTTAGCTCTTGCATGCCTTGGGTCGCTTCCAAAAAACAAGGCTTATTTGACAATCTAGTTGCTCATCATGTTTAGTGGGCATGTCCACGTCCATGTTTGAAAAGTCTTACATACAAAATTGAACACGTTTAGGGATGGACTAGATGTACGTTCTAACAATCACTCTTGGTCTGTAATTGATCACCTCCAAGGACATAGGGTTAGATACGCTATGCGCACCAGCCCCAAACCATCTAAACATCACGATTCAGCTAAATTATAATAAGATGTCTTAGTATAAGCAACGGCCGGGAATATAAGCAACAAATAAATTTATCCATTAATGTAGATCATATGACTCTAATTTATTTTGACTTAGATAAAACTACCCTCATTATCTAACCATTTTTATAATCTAAGGGGAGAAGAGTATCAGTGATACTAATTATTCTCAATTATAATTATGTTACTAAAGCTTCATTCTCAAGCAATAAAAAGAATATATGCACCAGTTAACTACGTACAATGTGACATCCCAAGGCAATTATGATTAATATATTGTTTATTTTTTTAACAATATGTAACATTTACATTGAGGTACCATACAATTAGGGCTGTAAATGGCCATGTGATTCACCGATTCACTGATTTACCCATTATTCAAAATTAAATGAACAAAAATAGTGAACACTCGGTTGATTTAACAAAACAAACTTTACATATGAACAGTACTGATAGCAGGCTCTATAACCAATTTACCAATTTAACTAAATACTATTAAATTCTTTTATATGTAACTACAAAACTCGTAATCTTAAAACTTTTCATTGCTAAAAATATCAATTTGCTAAATTTACTTAATTTAGATTATTTATTTACTTATTTCCTAATTTCTAATACTCTATTGCCATAGTTTAGATGGTTGAAACATTTTATATTTTGTCAGTGAAGAGGTATTTTTCATAAGTTAATTATTAACCTTAGGTTTATGATATATACACCGGTGAAAATTTAACTATATATTAACCGTTTAAATGAGGAAAAAATATTAAAAACTTGGTAATGACAAAACCTTATGAACTTATTTAATGACTTGGCTATAGTAAAAATTTAAAAATAATAAATAATTATAATAATGTTAATAATTTAATTATAATAAAAATTTTAAAAATAGTAAATGATTACAGCCAATCGTAACTGAGTTATTTAAAGCCTTATATAGAATTGCGTACAATTTCACGTGGAATACAATGAAGGCGGGCAGGCCCTCAATTAAAACAGGATAGAAATAGGTCGTAAGCGGCTCCATTACCATGGGATAGTAAAAAACAAAAAAATTGCTTTACAGCTGTTACTTCGTCTTATTGTTTGTATTTTTCTCTCCCATCAGTGCCTTCCCAGCTATCTTTCAACTTGACCAGCTTTCCAGCTAAGAACTACAAGTTCATGTCTTCATAACCCAGAAACAGATAATAGAGTTCCAGTGTAGTAAATAAATCTGCAATTGCTTACAGATTTTGCAAATGGATGCGGAGGAGGTCCGTATCAAAATCCAAAGAGGCAAAGTTGTTTGTATACATCAATTGAAACAAAAAACTGCAAACTTTAAGGGAAAACTTCTGACTATTTTATCATTTTGGGAGTCCTCTCTGGTTTATTATATTGGGAGTCTACATCAACCTTGCAAGTGGTGGAAGGTGTAGACCTTGCAAGTGGTGTACCTGTTCATTGATAAATAAATCGTTCAGGTCCAGATCTGGTCGGCTTCCGATTATTGAAGTAGTAAGTTGATTTTAGTTGGTGCATGACCCGGGAATCATTTGATTGTTTGATCCAGATCCAGTTGGCTTCTGATTATTTTATTATATTTGGAGTCTACATTAGCCCTTGCGAGTGGTGAAACATGATCTAAATTAATAACCTAGCTGTTCATAGATAAACTAATTGTTCAGGTCCAGATCTGATTGGCTTTCAATTATTGAAGTAGTAAGTTAGATTTATTTCTACCAAAACATTAGTCTTGAAGATTTTAATTGTTAAAGTATCACTTTCACGAATTATTTAATTTAAATTATTTCTCTACTTGTTTGTTAATTTGAAATGCTAGATTACTGTAGCTTTTATATTTTACCCATATATTCACCGTTCATACTATGGCAAAATGATAATTCTGGAAAAGACTTATTATTATTTATATTTTATATTGAGTTTTTGTTATGTTTCGAGTCGTTTATATATTAATTTTATTAGTTTAGAAGTTTATTAGATATTATTGTGAGTTTGCCGTAAAAAATGTTAATTAATGCTCTTCTAACACAGTATAGGAGTTAGAAGACGATTCTTAGCCAACTAATGGGAGTTTGTAACAACTGACTCTAAAGATAAGCGAGATCTTCTTAGTAATATGCGTGATCTTCACGAAGATATACTGTAACAGATTTTTAGAGATAAGGATATCCTTGGACGTTAAGGATAAGTATGATCTTCATAAGATATTCCTAATGATCTTTAGAGTTGTGGATAAACACGGAGAAATTTTATATAAGGGGACGTCCTCTTGTGAAGAAAGAAAGAGAGAAGAACAATATTATTAGACGGCTAAGAGATGGCATGAAAAACAAGAGAAGAAAGACGAAGAAGAAGACGACTTTCTCCAAAAGAGTTTTTCTTTATTTTGGTTTACTTTTTTATAATTAAACGATGTCTTTCATATCACATATGAATTTCTTGAGTTTAATCGAAAATTTTATGGAGTAAATTTTTTTCTAGGATTTTCAGTGACACTTAGTGCATGGATTAATATAAGTTTTTAATTTTTATTTATGTGATTGTGATGTTGGATTATCTATTTTATTCTGTTCATTAATATTATCATTAGCTTGATCACCTATTAATTTATCTATAGATTTGATCTTGTCTAGAGATTAAAAGATTAAATTTGTGAGTGAATAAAATAGCCTTTGTTCATTTATTTTAGGTGATTCACATATGAGATATAGATATACTCATATGTCTTGGGTAACTGTTAAAGGCAGAACTTAAAGTATTATTTTGCATACACAATTTCATAAAGATATAGGAGTTGGGTGCGAGTAATAAGTTTATGGTGAATCAAAGAGATGTCATAAATAATTAATTCCCGTGGTTACTAATCCAAGTGCCCAATTCGTAGGTAGAAGTTTTAACTTTAATCATACAGAGCACTAGGTAATGTTGAAAATCCTCGGTTTGTTGTCTTGAGGTAAATATTTGAATTAATTCTAGTAACTGAAAATTTTTAGTAATAATTCCTCGTGGGACGATACTTTCTTATCATTATATTACTTGATTTGGCACG
The DNA here is from genome assembly GCA_033002965.1 of Piper betle. Taxonomy (NCBI): domain Eukaryota; kingdom Viridiplantae; phylum Streptophyta; class Magnoliopsida; order Piperales; family Piperaceae; genus Piper; species Piper betle. The sequence continues at coordinate 29,141 of JAURVB010007043.1, forward strand.
TGCACTTACGTTATAATTTTCACATCACAAAACCTTAAAAATTTTGTTACACAAGAATTTTATAAATTTAGTTAATAGCTTTGTTATGGTAAAAAAATTAAAATAGTAAATAACTATGTAAAATGATAAATGATAAAAACAATTATAATTTTGTGTAATTTAATATCATTTATTTTATGATATATAAACGGGAGAAAATTTTAACCACATTCACGGTTCATACGATGGCAAAACTTTAAAAATTTTGTTACAGGAGAATTTTATAAATTTAGTTAATATATTTGTTATGATAAAAAAATTTAAAATAGTAAATAACTATTTAAATGATAAATGATAAAAAAATCATTTATAATTATAATTTGTAAGTAATTTAATATCATTGATTTTATGATATATAAAGGGGAGAAAATTTTAACCATATATTCAACCATCATACGATGGCAAAACTTTAAAAATTGGAGAATTCTATAAATTTAATTAATAGCGTCATTATGGTAAAAAATTTTAAAGTAGGAAATAGCCATGTTAAATGATAAATGATACTCATAGAACAGTTTCTAATCCTTGCCATAAGTAACTAAGGGAGGATTAGGTGTCATCTTTTATTTGCATACAATAAAGCCTCAAGGATTGTATGGTCATATAAGCAAATAATATACTGTATTAGGGGCGAACATTTAGCTGGAGATAATAAATTAATTTTTTCATCCTTTATTTAGCTCCTTGTGATATACATGGATTTAATATGTTGCAAAGGTCGTGGTTTGAGAATTTAAGAATATTGAGTGATAACCAAATGCCCAATTAATTTTTAGGAAATTACCCATCTATTAAATATTTTTATGACAATTTTATTATTTAAAGAATAAATAGATACTCCTAGCTACACTTTTCTAGTCATTTATTGGTCTTACAATCAATATTATCTATACCAAATGATTATTTTCAAAATATATTTAATACCAAATTTAATAAAGATTTGTAAAGCAAAAGAAAAAAAGAGGATAGAAATACAATGAAGGCGGGCAGGCCCTCAATTAAAAGAGGATAGAAATAGGTCGTAAACGGCTCCATTACCATGGGATAGTAAAAAACAAAAAAGAAAATGATTTACAGCTGTTACTTCTCATTATTGTTTGTATTTTTCCATCAATGCCCGCCTAAGTTCATTTTCCAGGTAGGAACTACAAGTGCACGTCCTCAGAACCCAGAAAAAAAACTGCAAAGGGGAAAACTTCTGACTATTTTATTATACTTGGAGTCCTCTCTAGTTTGTTATATTTGGAGTCTTCGAATCATGCAAGTGGTGAAAGATGATCTAAATTAAAAAACTAGCTGTTTATTGATAAATAAATTTTTCAGGTTCATATCTTGATTTGGTTGACTTCTAATTATTGAAGTAGTAAGTTTATTTTAGTTAAAACTTATTTCTACCGTAACATTAATCGTAAAGATTTTAATTGTTAAAATATTACTTTGATGAATTATTTAATTTAGATTATCTCTCTACTTGTTATTTAATTTGAAGTGCTTGATTACTGTAGCTTTAATATTTTGTGAATAAAAAAATATTTAATAATTATAGTTTTTAACCAGTTCAATATCATTGATTATATGATATATAAAGGGGAGAAAATTTCAACTATATATTCACCATTCATACGATGACAAAACTTTAAAAATTTTGTTACAGGAGAATTTTATAAATTTAGTTAATAGCTTTGTTATGGTAAAAAAATTTAAAATAGTAAATAGCAATGTTAAATGATAAATGATAAAAAAGTTTTAATAATTATAATTTTTAACCAATTTAATATCATTGATTATATGATATATAAAGGGGAGAAAATTTTAACCATATATTCACCATTCATACGATGGTAAAATTTTTTAAAAAAATTAATAGGAGAATTTTATAAATTTAGTTAATAGCTTTGTTTTGGTAAAAAAATTTAAAATAGTAAATAGCTATGTTAAATGATAAATGATAAAAAAAATATTTTATAATTATAATTTTTTACCAATTTAATATCATTGATTTTATGATATATACAAGGGAGAAAATTTTAACCATATATTCACCATTCATATGATGGCAAAACTCTAAAAATTTTGTGACAGGATAATTTTATAAATTTAGTTAATAGCTTCATTATAGTAAATATTTTAAAATAGTAAATAGCCATGATAAATGATAAATGATAAAAAAATATTTGATAATTATAATTTTTAACCAATTTAATGTCATTGATTTTGTGATATATAAATGGGAGAAAAATTAACCATATATTCACCATTCATATGATGGCAAAACTTTAAAACTTTTTTTACGAGAGAATTTTGTAAATTTAGTAAATTGTTTTGTTATGTAAAGATTTTTAAAATAGTAGATAACCATGTTAAATGATAAATGACATTGATAGAATAGTTGCTAATCCTTGCCATAACCAACTAAGATAGGATTGGGTGTCATCTTTTATTTGCATACAATAAGGCCTCAAGGATTGTATGGTCATATAAGACAAATAATATATAGAAGTAGAGGCCAGCATTTGACGGGAGATAAGAGATCTATTCTTCCCTTTTTATTTAGCTCATTGTGATATACAAGGATTTAATATATTGCAAAGGTTGTCATTTGAGAGTTTAAGAATAATGAGTGGTAATCTGTTGCCGAACCGGTTTTAACCAAATTATTTATTCATTAAATATACTTATGGCAAGAATACTCTTAACTATGTTTTTCTAGTATTTACCGGTCTTACAGTCAATAGAGCACGTGTGATAAAATATATATTTTTACTTTCCAGCACATTTTGCAGCTTTCCAATAAGCAGCAAGTCTACCCCAACGGGGACCAGAAGCGGTGGCAAGGATACATTCTCCAGTTCTTTATATCCCATTAACATGTTGAAAGAAGCGTTGCTGGGCATCTAATCAACACATTAGACAAGTTTTTCTGGAGATCAATCTTGCCAAAATGGCTGCAGAGCTTGTTCCTAGCAACATCCGAGGACATCGTCCTGCAGGAGGGAGGCAGCTAGCAGGGAACTCTACCGGGATAATGGATCTGTGGAAGCAGTCCATCTATGGAGTCCCTGCTCATATGAAGGATCTGAATTCCAAAGCATACACTCCCCAGTTGGTGTCCATAGGCCCCTATCACTGTGGCAAGCCTCACTTGTCAGCTATGGAAGAACACAAGACCAGAGCCCAACAACGATTTCTAGACAGGACAAAGAAGACTTTCATGGCCTACTGCTCAGCTTTGAGACCTTTGACAGAAAAGTTGATGGAGTCTTACCAGCAATTAGGCGAAGAATGGAAGGAGGACAGGGATCGATTCTTGAGGCTCATGGTTCTTGATGGGTCTTTCCTCTACGAGTTCATGCGTGGTGTGTCCAATGGTTGGGATGGCTATCATGAGCAGGATCCCGTCTTCAGTAATCATGCACTGCCCAACATTTATCCTTATGTTTTGCCGGACATTTTAATGTTGGAGAACCAACTGCCTCTCTTAGTCATTGAGAGGCTAATTGCTGTAGAGACTGATCAATTGACTCAACAGGTAATGTCAATTATACTGGATTGAGAATATCTTCCTGATAAATTTGTTTGTGGGCATTGTTTGCAATTTCATGATTCCTTCATTTTCTTTTTCTATGGCAGAATGATGCTCATGCTCATACCCTTGTCTTCAATTTACTGTTCTGCACCGAGCCTTTCCCAAACATGACACCAGGACAAGGATTGCATCTTCTGGATGTATCAAGGAAGGTAATGGCCAAGGGATTTCTTGCAACATCAGATACAGATCATAAACCTGCTATTGCAGTTAAATCTGCAAAGGAGCTCCTTAGTGCTGGTGTTGAAGTTAAATCTGCAAAGGAGCTCCTTAGTGCTGGTGTTGAATTTAAGGTCATTGAACCTGATAATAGAGACATTACTTTTGATAGAGGAACACTGAGTCTTCCTCGTCTCAAGTTTGAAAGCATCACTGAGCCTTATTTTCTCAATGCAATTGCTTTTGAGTGCCTCCACCCGACTGCTCGCCGAGAGGTGAGCTCCTATGTTGCATTCATGAAGGGGCTAATCAGCTCTGCTGAAGATGTTACTGCCCTCGCCTCCCTCCGGGTGATTGAGAGCAAAATCGGTGATAGTGATGTTGTTGTCCGTCTCGTTAAAGAGATGTCAAAGAATGCCTTCTTTGATCCTTCAAGTAACTTGTGCAAGGTACGAGATTCAATCAACGAATATCACAGCATAAAGATGAAGAAATGGAAGCGGCGATTTCGCGAGTGGTGGCGGAGCTTGCACGAGAATTATTTGAAGAATCCATGGACTATCACTGCACTTGTTGCTGCATTCGTCCTTTTAGTCCTCACTTTGATTCAGACTATTTACAGTGCTATGAGCTATTACCATCGATGATTGATCTACGCCGACCAGGACTAGATCAAGTGGAGGCTTGGCTGTTCTTTTTGTTTCACATTTCAACTACCTGTCCCATTTGTCGAGGAAATAAAATATTCACAAGATCAAGTCGCTTTGTTTGTAAAATGAATCAAATGTCTGCTTATTTTCTTCCTTCTGAATTTTATGCAAATATTGAGGTTGCAAGTTTCCGTTTCTTAATCAACTCAGAGGGAAGCTCTCATATGTTAATGTATGCCTTTTAACTTAGTTAGCGAAGTAACCATCCATAATGCCCACATATAGTTCTGGAAGATTGAAGGCAGCAATCTGGCTGTTCCAAACATGTCTGGGACCTATAATGAAGAAACCAGAGGTAGAAATATTTTCAGCTCGAGCAAATTAAGATTCTCCAGGACAATTTCTAAGCTTTAACCATCACTACTTAAAGATCATAAATGCCATAAGAATTTCAAACATGAATACATATAGAGATAAATAGAATTGCAACATCAAAATGCATGAATATAAATATCTATCCCTGCGTAAATCACCAATTTCTAGATGTCTTTGGTGGAAATAAATTCAAACCACATTATGAGTTGCACTATCCAGGTCCAGTATTTGCAGAAGATTGTTCATTGCAAACAAGTGTAAAACCTCAACCTGGTAGGAAGTGTACATATCTATGTCTCTTGTCTTATATATAATAGCAAAGGGACAATGAGAGGATACCTGAGGGAGCAACCTAGTCTATGCAAGAAAAAATGTGGCTGGAATTTGCGAAGCTTATGCAAAAGACTAGCATCATATATGCTATCGAAGCCAACCGCCTGTCCAAGATCCTAAAGCTGTCTGTGATCTTGGCTAAGTGGCACTTGCTTCTTGCTAAGATCTATCAACGTTGGGAGTTCTGGCTTGTAACAAATATGGCAGAGCTTAAAGCCCCTATACAAGTTCACAATAAGAGGTAGAAGTAACTGCCAAGAGCTCTTTCATGGTAGTGACCAGATAGAAGATATGCACGAGAATCATCACAGGCACATGCATTTTAGCTCATTTTGTCGATCCTACTCTGGTCTTCATTTGATGCCATAATTTTTTGAACGTCATCTTATTTTGTAAGACTTTAATCTAAATACACTTCTATATAGAAGCCCATCAAATGATCATAGAAGTTGCTGTCAACCAACTTCAAGAGAGAATTGAGCCCATGTAAAGCCTCATATCTCATTCGCCCCTCGAATGATTCTTATCTGAAGAAAATAACTCTGCAACTCCCCATTTACCTGTATCTGACTACTGCCTGGTAACTTTTGCACACCTACATCTTTCATCATCAATTTCACCATGGCCATTTCTTCCCAACGGCCAAGAGCTCCATACATATTAGAGACGAGAACATGGTTTGCAACATTGGTTGGTTCACGATGTATCAACTGTTTGAGTGCTAATTCTACCAAGTCTAGATTTTTGTGAACTCGGCAAGCTGCCAGAAGAGTACTCCAAATAACTGAATCCGGCTCCATGGGCATGCTCTTGACAAAGTCCATGGCAGCAAAAAGCTGTCCAGCTCGACCTAGTAGATCAACCATGCATCCATAGTGCTCAATCTGAGGGATGAGGGAGTTGTGATCAATCATTTCCTGGAAGTAGGAGAACCCAGTTTCCAACCGTCCAATACAGTCAGGCTTCT
>JAURVB010007044.1:0-16260 GCA_033002965.1 Piper betle
AAAACAAACTCGAAGGATCTCATCCTCGAGGGTTATTAATCCGAAACAAAACTGTTGGCTAAATGGCCCGAGTTAAGTGGGATCCGATAAAACGCCACTTAACTCGTCCTGCACATGATAAATCAAATCCACGATAGAATAGCGTAAAACAGAGAACGAGTCCTAAACGGACCTGGTAGAAGCTCCAAATGGGTCCACGCGCCTAGGCGGTGAGCTCCTACACCGTACCTACACAATCAAGCTAAAAACTAACGCCCGCATGATGAATCACACATCCTATAGCACGCACACACAATCAACACAATCACGCATCAATCATCACACATCAACCTATATCAATTCTAGCAAGTCTACTTAGGCTAGTTTGCATTAGATCATGATCATTACCTAGTTACCCTAATTAGTTTCTTAGCCTCCATTTTTAACACTACTCAATCAAAGAAATTTCATATTTTATCCTTAATCAAATCTACATTTATATATATTATTATAACACACAATTCACCAATCCTAAAATGCAATTCTAATAATCAATACTTTCAAATAATTAAGTTAAAATAAATTATACCTCGTGTCGTCGAAAATCGGCGATGGCTAGGGTTTCTGTTTCGTGGCTCGAAACTCGAATTCGGCACCTAGCGGCATCCGAAGTCCGATCAGATTGGACCGGGTGCGTTCGGCGGATGATCGGGCGAATTTCCCACGAATCCAATTTTCCGGCGGTTCCGGCGGTTTTCCGGTGAGTGTCGGCAGTTTTCGGCGGATTCCGAGTTTTCCGGCAATGATTCGGGACGGGGCAATCAGGGGGTCTATCGACACCAGCTCGACGAGCTTGGTCCAATGGTGGTGTCAAACAGGGTAGCCGAGGCGGCGATGGCCGTCGACGGCGGCGTCGAAAATGGGTGGCGGCGGCGGCGTGCTCCGATCGGGGCTGCGGCCGGCCTCGACGGCGGTCAGGATGATGGGGGAAACGTCGGCGATGGCGAGGGGTGAGACTGGTGGTCACAGCGGCGGTGACAGTGACCGAACGGCGGCGGAATCTGGCCCGGAGTGGCGACGACCGAAGCGGCCTCGTGGCATCGTAGCGGCGCGCTGGCAGGCGATCGGTGGCCGGGGTTGGTCGTGGCGGCACGGCGACGGCACGGCAAGGCAGGGGGCGTCGATCGGCGACAGCGTGGCATCGGCGGCGGCGGCAACAGCACACACAGTGAGGGTTTAGGGAGGGTAAGTGTCGGGAGGGAGAAGAATACCCTCAATGGCAGTTTCGTAAATAAGTATTGATTCGATTCCTACTCGAGTCAAAATAATAACTAGTTTGTAATAAATTCTAAAAAAATCTAGAAAAATATAGAAAAATTCCATAAAATAAAACAAACACAACAACATCCAAATGACATGCTCTATAACTAATAACCCACCCGAATATAATCCATCGCGTCCTAACGCGTTATTCGACCTAAAACTATTTCTCCGATCAAACATATAAAAAGAAAAAATACTGCATACTTTCATATATTCTGATAACTCATATCTCACCATCTTCTCGATGTTATCATCATATATTCAGGTACACCTGACTCTCATCGCTCATAACTCACGGCTGGCCTCGACTCAGCACGCGGTTCATAAAACTGACTCGACTCGAACCAACGGTTGAACCGACTGGTTCGGTAACATAAAACCCTGACTCGAGTTGCGGGTTTTACACTATAGCACACACATTAAGACATGCTCATATCAATCATATATCAATCCATATAAGCTTTCCTGCACTACGTTGCATTAAATTAGGATACTTCGTTAATTTCCTAATTAGTTCCTTATCATTCATTTTAATAAATTCAATTAAGTAATTCATATTTTTATTACAATAAAATAATTAACACATCAATCCTAGCATGATGTGCTTATAATTATCACCTTTAAGAAATTAATTTGGAGTTAGTTATACCTCGCGTCGTCAATAGTTACGGTTTTGTCGCGTGGCTCAAGACTCAAATTCGATACCTGGCGGTGCCTGAAGTTCAATAAGCAAATCTGATTTTTGGTGACTTTTTCGGCGAGGCAATTAGGGCTATGGTTCAGCACCAGCTCAGTGAGCTCGACTTAATGGTGGTGGTGGTGAGGACGGCAACGGCGGAGACAAGCCAAACAGGGCTTGTTGGCTTGTTCGATCAGCCCTTGGCCTGCTTTGGCGGTGACACTGGGTATGGGGGAAATGGTCGAGGGTTGAAGGGGAGGAGGCGTTGGCTGCATGGTGGCGGCGGAGCGGTGCAGACTATAGCGAATTGACTCGGCGACGGGCGACGTGATCACGCAGCGTTGAGGAGTTGTGGAGACCGGAGGGTGGGGGACGGAGCGGCAACACTTCGACTGGGCTCAGCAGCAGTCGGCGGCCAATGGTGAGAGTTTGGGGAGAAGAAGGTCGAGGTAAGGTCTCGGGGTTAGTCCCGTAAATAAAAGTTGACTCGACTTTGACTTGAGTAAAAAATAATAACTAATTCATAATAAATCTTAAAAAAACCAAAAAAATAGAAAAAATCTCATAAAATATATACCCCATAACATCACAATGACATGTTCTATAACTAATAACTTACCCAAACTACTTGATAACTCTTTTACGTTATTCGACCTAAAAATAATTTTATGATCAAATACAAAAAATAATTGCATAGTGTTATATACTGTGACAATTCCACCTCATCTTTCTGATGTTATCATTATATACTCGGGTATATTTGACCCTTATTGCTCATAACTTACGACTGGCATTGATTCAACACACAGTTTATGAAACTGATTTGACTCGAACTAATGGTTAAACCGACTCGTTTACTAATGTAAAACTTCGACTTAAGTCTCAAGTTTTATAATTTTATTTTGATTTGTTGAGTTTAAATTTTTAGTTTCTTTTTATTTAATAAAATAAAATAAAAAGAAGGTTGGATAATGAGAGTAATTTTGTTAACGTTTTTTAAAAAAATCTAAATGAATGGCTATATTTATATTTACATTAACAAAACATTTACATTTACATGGGCTATAATTATATCATTTTATTACTAAGCAATCTCTTAATTAAGATTGAGCACTATCTACGAATGCCCCCACAATCCAAAACCCTCTTCTCCCCGCTCGCATCTTGGGAGGCCTACTCCGACTCGCGTTATCACTTCCACCGCCGACCGCCGACACCGACGCCCAACCTTTCCGACGAAGGTAAAGGCCGGGTATTATTGGTCTTCTCTTGTTCTTTGTTGGTTTTGCATGCATAGCTAATGTGAGCCAATTGCGGCTGTTAATGTTGCTCTTCTCTGATATTGTTTGATGGTACTGTTCAGAAGAACTTATATAGATTGTTGTCATTCATTGGAGTAAATGGTCTTGCGAAAGTTGGTTGCTTTCTGGTTTGTCTTGCTCATTAACTTGATACTCCTTGGACTGGTTGGGTTGGTTGTTATTATTTTTACTTCAATAGGTTGCTATACTAGTTTTTGGATCGATCCTACTTGTGGAGCTAACTTAATTGTTTGATCATTTTGTGTGACCATTCCTTTTAGTTTATGGCGTTGTTATGATATTGGAGTTAATTTTGGTTGTTTATGTTGAGCTGAGATAATCGTTTATTGTCCTACAGTTATGCCTCGACCTGTCAAGTTATGCAACTGACATCATCACTGTGTTGGGTCTTTAAAGGAGCTTAATTACTCTCATTGATATAGCCTCAGCTAATTTGATTTGTAACAATGGCTCCCCGTCTTTTCTCCACACCTGCATTGGGGTTGGACATTTCCATATTGAAGCCTGATAATTTGGCTCAATGCCATTCAGCTCCATTTTGGAACCATATGTTAAGTGGACCGCGCTCAATCTTTAATAGGGGTGCTTCATCAGTGGCTTGCACACCTTCTCTGCATTTAGCAATTTGCAAGAAGCAAAATCTTAGAAGCGTGTCCTCTTCTTTAAATTCTGAGCCAGCTACTTTATCTAAGAAAAGCGGGGAGTTCCAGTTGATGGATGTAATTGAGGCTCGACAGTTTGATAGAGATAATTTAAACGCCATTTTTGAAGTGGCTCAGGAGATGGAGAAGATTGAGAAGAACTCACCAGAAAGTCAAATGTTGAGAGGCTATCTGATGGCCACTCTCTTCTATGAGCCTTCCACTAGAACCAGGTTGTCATTTGAATCTGCTATGAGAAGGCTAGGTGGAGATGTTTTGACAACAGAAAATGCTAGAGAATTTTCATCAGCGGCAAAGGGAGAGACACTAGAAGGTTTGGCTTTTTTGGACTTGTTTCGTTCATTAGAAGATGATGCATTGGACTCTGCATTAACGTATCTCTTTTTTTGTTTTTTTAGATACAATAAGAACTGTGGAAGGATATTCTGATATAATCGTCATGAGGCATTTTGAAAGTGGTGCTGCTAAAAGAGCAGCTTCAACAGCTAATATCCCGATTATTAATGCTGGAGATGGCCCTGGAGAGCACCCAACACAGGTAATTCTAAGACACTGTTATACTGGGAATACTATGTGCATTTGTTCTTGGTATAAAATTTATCCTTTTGTTTATTTATCTATTTTAAGACTTTAACATAAAAATTTCTGATTTGGAAAATTCTATCAAAATTCAAGGCTTTGTTGGATGTTTATACAATTGGAAGAGAGCTAGGAAGATTGGATGGCATCAAAGTGGCCTTAGTTGGAGATCTTGCCCATGGTCGAACTGTCCGCTCTTTGGCCTATATGCTAGCAAAATATGAGGATGTAAAGCTCTACTTTGTTGCTCCAGATGTGGTCAAAATGAAGGTATTAAAGCCTTGCACTATTGTGTTTCTACGTACAATTTTATCCTTGAAAATTTTTGTTAAAGGAGCTTCTGAGGACCAAATGTTGACAATGCATTTTTCAATTACAGTTCACAAGTGATTCCATTTAGGTGATATTTTCATTTCTTGTTGTGTCTAGGACGATATTAAAGATTATCTAACATCTAGGGCGGTCCAGTGGGAAGAAAACTCGGACTTAATGGATGTTGCAGCTCAATGTGATGTAGTTTATCAAACTCGTATTCAAAAAGAACGATTTGGTGAAAGAATTGACCTTTATGAAGAAGCTCAAGGAAAGTATATTGTTGATTTAAAAGTCCTTCGTTTATTGAAAAAACATGCCGTTGTTATGCATCCCCTTCCCAGGCTCGATGAGGTAAATGACCATGCTCCAGTGCATTAGTTTAGTGTGGCAGAGCATTACTTCAAGTGAAGTGCTTACTTACATTTTGCCTGTCTTGGGCAGATAACCGTGGATGTAGATGCTGATCCAAGAGCTGCTTATTTCAGACAAGCAAAGAATGGATTGTACATCCGAATGGCTCTTTTGAAGCTCTTGCTGCTTGGATGGTGAAAATTTATATAAGATATTTTGCAGTCAGTTTCCACTTGATTTTTTGTTCTTGGTATCGGCAAGTGATGCCAGGCAGAGAAGACGAGTTAAGTTCTTCTTTGGCAATGTAGATTTTGCACGGAGTTCTATGCCATAAATAAGAAAGCCATGCTGATATATTCATGAGCTTCCTGTCATAAAACTGCAATATGAATCACTTCATGGTTCACGATGCATAATCCTTTGCTGCTTTGCAACGAACGCTTATCTTGACGAGATAAAGGAGTGGAGAACGACGACGACGATGAGACATTGGATAACATTTTCCAAGAGGTGAATGCTTAGTTCTTCCATTATTCTCAAGGACGTGCAATCTGTTATACTGGACGGTGAATGACTTAAATGTGCTTCAACCAACTATTTGGCTATTTGCCCGTTTGGTTGGCACATGACCACCCGTTATTGAGCACAACTTTGAATCACTATAGTTAGGCGTGGAATGTTTTGTTGGCTGCAATAAAAGATATATTTATGTTTGTATATTTATATTAATTAATTATCATAATGTTTAACGATCTCCTGGAATTTGACATGCGAACCTAACTATGGAATCATGGAATATGTATTAATTCTTTTATTGATAAGTATGTTAGGCGGATTAGAACTTTCTTATGTGCGCCCTTTTATTAATTGGTTTTCTTATTTAGTGTTCTATCCGCCCTACTCAACTCAAATTTGTTCATCGCAACTTGACTCCAATATGAAATATTAATAAATAAAATCAAGTTATAATGGCAATTTTTCATAGTAACATAACAGTTTTGTATTAAGCTGGCTGTCAGAATAATTTGGTCTAAGATTGAAAGCAAATTAACTAAATTTGAAATTTGAAGGCAGTTGAACTTTGAGTCTCAATTAGCAGTAAGCATCTCAATAGCTTCTTAACTAACTGGTAATTAAGGCGGCCTACAAACAATGGTTGACGTAAAAGTGCCATTGACCGATGGAGATGGGGCGGGGCCCGCGAATGGGTTGACAACACACGCATTATGGGCGTAACGGGCGAGAACGTTATGCCGACCATTTAACTCGTTCTGACTTTTCTTCTTCTGAGTTGAAAAAAAAACGAAATGACAAAATGAACCCTTTACGAATCCCACTCACCGATTAGCCAAACTCAAAAACTTTGATTTTTTTTATTTAATTTATCTCCATTAAGAACCAAATTTCAAATTTGGACAATAAAGTATTTCAAAATAAATAAGATTGCATTAAATTCTTTTAATTTTGTAAAATTTGATTTAAAATTATTAGATTATCTACGAATATATTTAATTTAGGATTCATTTGAATTTAAAATATTGATTAAAATATCATTTAAAATATTAGAGCCTAATATGAAATACAAAAACGACATCAATTTTTACATATTCAAATCAAAATACAAAAATAATTTATTTTCTTGATTTATGAGGTTTTTAAATTTGAGGTGGCTTAATATAAAATTCAGCTCAAAATACTAAAATAGTTTGATTATGTTAACTTTTTAGGTTTTATTATTAAGGGTCAGTGGAGGGCACAAGCGTCCACTTTGAAAGAAACTCGGCGACGTGCAAAACACGATAAAAAGCGACCTTTCCATACAAAAACCCCAACATTCTCGCCGGCGGTCGGAAAAAAGCCGCCGCGTTTCGCCGGCGCCGGAGAAGACTAGGGCCGGCGGCGATGGAGGATGACGAAGGCGAGGAGTATCTCTTCAAGATCGTCATCATCGGCGACTCGGCAGTGGGCAAGTCGAACCTGCTCTCCCGCTACGCCCGCAACGAGTTCAACCTCCATTCCAAGGCCACCATCGGGGTGGAGTTCCAGACGCAGAGCATGGACATCAACGGCAAGGAGGTGAAGGCCCAGATTTGGGACACCGCCGGCCAGGAGCGGTTCCGGGCCGTCACCTCCGCCTACTACCGCGGCGCCGTCGGGGCGCTTGTGGTTTACGACATTAGCCGGCGGACTACGTTCGAGAGCGTCCAGCGGTGGCTCGATGAGCTCAATAGTATGTGGATCTGATCTTTTCTGCTGCTGATTTCTGTGTGCGTGTCGACAAGTTTGGGTTTTGGTGGATGAGTGGGTTTGGATAACGGGTAGGATGTGAGATTAGAGTGTAATTTGGACAAAGTTTGTACATTTCGATCATCTCTGCATCATTTTTGTTGCTTTTGGCGGTAAAGTTTGGATTTTGGTGGATGTTTTTAGGTGGGTCGGTGGATTTGGATGAAATTGAGATGTGACTTGGAGTTTAGTTGAGTTTGCTTTTTAACATTTTGATCTTTACCATATCATTTTTGTATGAACAAAGTGTGGATTTTGGTATGTTTTTTGGTGGGTGAGTAGATGTGGATGAAATTAAGATTTTGGTCTGTTTGCTTTTAGTGTTTCTCTTTTGTTATAGGCTACTCTTGCTCTCGATTTTGATTTTTTTATTCGGGAGTTTTGATTTTAATTTTTTTCATGCCAACCTTTGGATTTCGGTAGATTGGGTGGGTTTTGATGAAATTGAGATTTTGGAATGGGTTGAAGTGCATTCCATTTGGACATTTTGATAATCTCGAATCCCTTTGTCGTTCTTTTTTAGTGTTTCATGCCAAAGTTGGGGCTTTTGTTGTGTGGTTTATGATAGGTAGGTGGATTTGGATGGAAATGAGTTGTGAGATTGGAGCGTGGTTTGCTTGCTTTGAACATTTTAATCATCTTGACACCATTTTGGCTTGTCTCTGTTTTTAGCGTTTTAATGTCAAAGGTTGGATGATGGGTGAGTGGATTTGGAGTGGTTTTGGACTTGGTTTTGTGAAATTGACATCTTGGAGTGGATTGAAGTGTATTACCTATGAAAATTTTGGTCATTTTTATTCCTTTTCTTAATATTTTCATGTCAAAGTTTGGATTTTGGGGGATGATGTTTTATGGGTAAATGGATTTGGATTGGTTTAAGATTTGGTTGACTGAGATCGAGATTTTGAAATGGATTGAAGTGCGTTGTCTTTGAACATTTTGATCGTCTTTTGATCTAAACTTAGTGTTTTGTTTATATCTTTTCTACACTTGCTGAAGATTTTGATGGGTAAGTAGATTTGAATAAAATTGATTTTGGTGCTGATGGTAGTGTGTTTCTTTTAAACATTTTGATCATTTCTGGATCCCTTCTATGTTTGCTATAATTTTGTTGAATATAAGTTGTACTCCGTGCACCGATTGTACAGTGAATAATGCTTTGCTTGGTCGGTACCACACAATGCTTTTATTGATCGGTACCACTAGTAGAGTGAGTTACCTCCTCAAGGTGTTTAAAGTGTTTGCGTTGTTGTTTACTATTTAGATAATGGAATTTATTTCAATGTTTACTCGTACTGCTTTATTTGGAATTTAAATATTCTTGTCTTTTAGATAAGGACTAGTCGGAATTTTAACTTTGCTGCATTAGTTTTAGGCTCGTAGCAAGATCTTCTAATTTTCATGAAGATCTGTTAGATGCCTTTTGTTCCAATATCTTGTCATGGTTTGTTCACGGGAAGCTATTCTATATATTGTTCTAAGTTTCGAAGAATGTGACTGTTGTACAAATGGAGTCATGGTCTGGGGTTGGTACGTGATGGGTGATTTTGTTTTTGTATTTGTATGATTTTGAAGATAATATGATAAATATTTTCTTTCAAATGTTTTCATCAATGTTAATGCATACAAGGTAATTGCATGTGGTTACTTTGTGTTTGCTACTGTTGCAAATAACATGAACTTGTCCCTTCTAGTGCTGCGAATGATAGGCTATCATTTTACAGATGATGCTGGAAGGATCTGATGTAATCAGCTTATAGTTTTCAATGTTACCAATCATTTATGCATGATTTTGTACATAATATTTGCTTCTTTTATGTGTTGGTAGGGTTTAATTTAGTATCTGTTTGTTAGGAAAAACCAGTAATTGGATTCTTATTGGTAGGGATTTATTGTTGGGCTTTAACTTTATATTCAAAGTTGAAATCTAGTTTTTGGTTAAAAAAAGTGTGGTAATCTGTTGTAAGGTCTTACAACCAATATGGTTGTGAGACCTAATCAGGTGTAAGCAAATCATCCTCTATTAAATATCATCAATGGCAGTTTTGAAATTTTAGTAATAAATGTTGCTCATTGGGTCTTACAGCAAATACTGTCTGTAAGATCTTTCAGCTGATTATTTTCCTTAAAAAAAGTGTTGTTTATTGTTTCAAAGTCCACATAATATCGTACTTTTCTACGTGAAATATAAGGCTCAATCCCAATAGAAATGATTGTTTGAGCTAGACAAGTGAACATTGGGTAAATGAGCACTGAGTAGATTGGTATTATACAACTTATTTTCTTGTTATTGTTATGTATGTATATTTTGGGTTATGTTGTCATTAGAATTTCAAGAATTGTGTTCCATGAGTAAAAATGATCAAACTAGCTTGTAGCTATAGAGAAGTTAATACTTGCCATTTTATATCTTTTTGCTAGGCACTGATTTCATAAGAGATGTGTGTCTAAATTTATTGCTCTGCATTTTGAATTTTCGAATGAGATAATTGATAATGAACTGGGGGAATTTTTTTTTTAACGAAAGTGTTCGATCTCCAACAATTTGTTGTGCTGTGCAAGTTAAAGATACTGATAGCAGAGAACATTGTTGCAGCTCATTCCGACACAACAGTGGCAAGGATGTTGGTCGGGAACAAATGCGACCTAGAAAACATCAGAGATGTGAGCGTGGAGGAAGGAAAAGCCCTTGCAGAATCGGACGGTCTGTTCTTCATGGAAACATCTGCACTCGATGCCACCAATGTAAGGACAGCATTTGAGATGGTGATCAAAGAGATTTACAACAATGTGAGCAGGAAGGTTTTGAACTCGGATTCGTATAAGGCAGAATTATCTGTGAACAGGGTGAGCCTTGTCAAGGATGGTGATGAAGAATCAGCAGCTCCAAAGAAATACTCTTGTTGTTAAAAGAGCATCTAATTTTATTTTGAAGAAGGCCTTACCAAATGTTGATCACATTGAGAGAGGGAGTTGAGGGGTGGTTCTTTTAAAGTTTGATTGAGGGCCTAATTCGTTGTACACCTAAAATAAGTATTTCTGTACTGCCTTGAGATGATTGTATTTGTTTTATATTTTACCTGTTGAATTAATTTTACATTAAGATTGGGAAAGCAGTACTTCTTGTGATTAGCAACTGAGAACAAGTCTCACCAAGGGCGTGTATCTCGTATTTGTGATTAATTCGCGTTTTGAGAAAACTTGCCACCCAACAATCTGCATTTTATTGAAGAAAATGCTTTAGGTACTTTCAACAATCATGTTTACCACCTATGCCCCAATACGTCTACTTAAGTTAGGTTTTTCTAATTATAATTTACAGCTAATTTTTATTTCATTACTTGGGCGTAGAATATACGTATAGCATGGTTCTTTATTAAAAACCAACTCCAATGTAGTGCCTACAGCTTTAAATACCGTTCAAATTATTATACAAAATCTAATTTATACTCGGTGTGGGACATATTTGGTTCTAACCCGCGTTGAACCAGATTTAACCAGGTTCTAAAATTATAAATAAAATATTTTATTAAATATTTAAAATATAATTTATCGTTAATATTTTATTAAATACCAGATAAAATAAGAATTTAAAAGTGATATGATATAATATAATATATACAACTTGGATGATACGATACAATATTTAAAATTACGAAAACACATATTTAATCCAGCCTAAGCCTGTCCCGAATGGCAAGCTGGCCTTAAAAAATAAGAAGAGTCGTCCAAGTTGATCAAATCCGTCCAAGCCGCTCCTAAATTGATAAATTCATTTCAGGCCCACTACAAGAATCGACAGGCCCAGCAAGCCTAGGCCCATACCCCTCCGTTTTGGGGTTAGGGTTTTAAGAAATTGGGCGAAATCGGCTGCCGCTCAAACCCTAGCTCGGTAAGCATCTTCCCCCAAACATTTCTATCTCCTCCTGCTTTAGCTTCTCCGAGATGGTTGTTTCTATGGTCGATTGCGGATTCTGAATGGTTTTCTGAGTCGGTTGTGGTTTTTTTTTTTTTTGTGTCAACAGAGAGTGTGGAAAATGGCCGTTCCTTTGTTGAGCAAGAAGGTGGTGAAGAAGCGCGTCAAGAAGTTCAAGAGGCCGCAGAGCGACCGCAAAATCTCCGTCAAGGTTTATTTATCGCTCTTCAAAATCTTGGATCTTTGTTCGGATTGATCTTTGGTTATGTGTTATTGTATTGTTTTTTTATTCATGCAAGTTGGTGTGGGTGGGGCGTGGTAATTTTTTGTTGCTTTGGTGTGGAGAAGCTAGTGGGAAGTCGTTATTACCTTTGATTTGTGCTTTTTTGTGCGTAAAATGTTGTTTTTTTCCACTGAAAAACGGGTAGTAAAAGTGCTAAAATGTGTCGATTATAACGTCTTAAATCTCGTTGTTTTACTTTTTACCCTTTTATTTAAATGATTTTTTTATTTGAATATTAATTTATTTGAGAGAGATAGAAGATCCCTGCGTGCATAATCGCAATTGTTTGGACATTGGTGTAAAATGATGGTGCTTTGATAATTGATTTTTTTGGCTGAAAATAGGTGCCAGATATGTATATGTTGATCACCAGAGTTTCAGTTTCATGAGCAAAGTCACATTGTTTTCTCTCTGGTCTTTTACTCATTAATTTCATTGCTAATCGAATAAAATTTGGTTGATGAAGAAATAGAATAGAGAAACAAGATTCATGTGTTCATGTTCTCAATTACCACAGAATGATGATGATGATAAATTCTCTTTGATTGGATGGGGTAAGGGAGTTGAGTTGTGCTAGTTCATATTTGTCACCGTTACAAATGGAAATTGTCTGATTTTCTGATGTTTACTTTCCTGTGTATGTTTAAAATAGCATAATGTTGATTTGTGGAGTAAGTGTTAAGGTTTGTTGATTACGTGAGGCACATTTTCCTGTGAACATTCCCATTATTTTCCTGTCTTGGTGTTTCATTATTTAATTTTCCTTGTAAAGTTGATATTGATTTATTTGATGATCTAATAGAATTAAGAAACAGGATTTTTGGTGAATTCTATGTTAATTGAATGTGGTAATGATACTGATTTGTGTTAAATTATATTTGCTGCCAAGTCAGTGATTTAAATGTGCTGGAAGTAGTATTCAATTCTGTTTTGGAAACTTATTACATATTTAGTCTGCTGACTACTTCAAATCAACCTGAATGGCCATTGTATTTGTGCTGTAGTTGTTCTTTTATTGGTACTAAACTGATTTAAATGTGCTGGAAGTAGTATTCAATTCTGTTTTGGAAACTTATTATATATTTAGTCTGCTGACTATTTTCAATCAACCTGGATGGCCATTATCTTTTTATTTGGTACTAAACTGAATTCCATATGATTTTTTTCCAGAAAGTTGAATATTTCTCTTTTTTTTCTCTATTAGACAAACTGGCGCAGGCCCAAGGGTATTGATTCCCGAGTGAGGAGGAAGTTCAAGGGATGCACTTTGATGCCCAACATTGGTTATGGATCTGACAAAAAGACCCGTCATTATCTTCCCAACGGATTTAAGAAGTTCTTGGTTCATAGTGTCAGTGAGCTTGAACTTTTGATGATGCACAACAGGTGATTTCATCTGAATCTGTACACTTTACTTTTGCTAGAATTTAACCTTGGGGGTGATGACCATAATCTAATAGAGTAATTCTGGATATGCAGAACATACTGTGCGGAGATTGCTCACAACATCTCAACCAAGAAGAGGAAAGCTATTGTTGAGCGTGCTGCACAACTAGATGTTGTTGTAACGAACAAGCTTGCAAGGCTGCGTAGCCAGGAGGATGAATAAGCTTGTGTTGCTTTGTATGTTTTACTTTTGGGAAAAGTTTTGCTTTCAGTAAGAGCCTTAAGGTCCAGGGATATTTTGTGGTAATATTTACAATTAAGTTCAATCCTGTCTTTCTACTCTTTATAATTTATGACATGATGCAGTTTCTAACCATGATTTTCTGAAATAAGTTGCATGATTGTTGAGAAATGGAATGAGTTTGAAAATTGGTTTTCAAAACATGTTATTGGTTCGCATTAAATTTGTTTGGACGATGTGTGGTGGTGGGTTGGATCAAAGTTGGAAGTGAGTGAATCCAAATTCAGTCGAGTGCTAAATATTGAGTTAGATCAAATCATGGAGGGATGCTAGTTTCTGGCTGAGAGGTCTCCCAAGTTTACTGCTACTGTTTATCATTTCCTGAGTGAGCCATATCTTCAACAAACTGCTTTGAACAAGTAATATAAAGATTATGACTAATTGGAAAAGAACAGATCAGTCTATTACTTATTGTTTTGTACCGTTTCATACGTTTTGGAAGGCTTTTTCCGTAAAAACGAAAGTGATACACATCATTGGATAGGTTTGGCACGAAATTTTCAACAAAATTCGACACTTGATAGTTTGATTTCTCAGATTCTTTCAAAGTTCATTCTAGTAAAATTCACACTTGAAGCTTGATTTGAAGCCGTTCACTTAACGGTATGTATGCTTATATTATTGTATCATTAAAAACTGTGAATATTATCTTTGTGGGGGTGGGGGTGGGGTGGTTGTTACCATTTTATATGGTAAGTGCACTATTCTCAATCTACTCTATTTGGTTGCGTACTACAAAATGTCAACAGGGTTTCTTCTACATTTACGTGACTTAACACAAATTGTCCATGTGATTAAATTAACTTGAGAAAAGATCTGATTGAGCGATGAACATGTTGTGTAACTCCTGAACACTTAGGGAACAATGAATAATCTCGAGCAAGGGAGCCTTACTGTTTAAGTGTTGATAATGTAAATAACGGTGCAGAAACTTGAGTCTTATCAGCTATCTCACATATGCCTTATCACTACTCTTAACTACAGTAGGCTCACAAAAGCATCATTTGCTCATGATCACTCATCTACAATTTCCTTACCTGTACAACATTAGACTCGTCCCACCTAAACTGATAGATCCACAAGTGACTCCACTGGTATCAAAAGTCATGAATGAAAAGCATAACCATGTTGCAATGCTACACTTTTCCGAGAGTAATTGTACTAGTGATTATGGCGTGTGGATTACAAGAAGCTCACACACACCAGGGAAAGCTTATGGGTCTGGAATAGATGCCTCTTCCCTCTCTGTTTTCAATTTTGTCAACTTTCTAACTATTTGTATGGGCTAAGTTGTACCATAAATAAAGTACGTTGGGAGGGCTTGAGTATGTTTAGTGCAAGTGAAGATCAGTTCATTTCGGATGGTCTTTTTGTTAGGCAAGTTTCGATATAGAGACAATTAGACGAAGATATTGATTGATTAACAACTTCCTTATACTCTTATGTAACTCTTTTACGTAATATAAATTAGGTCAATATTTTTGTAACCATTGTAACTTTATTATTATGTAATCAATGTGTAATTGTAATTCTAATATGTATAACGTTCATGAATATACGTGAATAAAAATACCGAGGTGTCGCAACCAGTTATTTCAATGCCAGGGGTTGCCTTATAATTTAGTAATCAGCTAGAAGATAACTTAGTAATCTGACTAAAGATATTTTGATTTGAAATATCAATAGGTTGATCCAACTTCTAGATTTCACAAACAATGACACTTAATTTTATAACCAACAGCACAGGCCATTGATTTTAGTACAAAAAGGGGAAAATACATCTAAGATACTTAACCGCAATCAATTATATATTACAATGTCTACCAATAAAATGTAACTTTGAAGCAAATTTCTTCTAGGAATTTGCCTAAACTATGATACGTCAAAGAGCACTAATTTGATAAAGATTGAAGGCAAGTTAATTGAGCAAACCATGGAGAAAACTTGAAGTCCTAGTTTTGATTATAGTTAAAAAATTCAAAACTCGGAGTCGACTTAGTAATGCCATCGAGTGGAGTCGACTCAACTCCATGCCGACTCGGAGTTATTTATATTAAAATTTTAACTATATAAATAAAAACATATATATAATTATTATTATAAAACCCTGTAATTCGAGTCGGGTTTTATATTTAGAACCGGTCAGTGTCAACCGTTATTTTGAGTCAAGTATGTTTTAGAACATGTGTACTGAGCTGACGCCGGTCGCATGTATGAGCTATGATGGTCATGCGTACTCAAGTATATGATGATAACATCATGAATACAACATAAAAATAGAGTTATCAGAATATATGAGAGTATGCCAGTTTACAGTTTATTTTATTTTTATATATAGTAGATCCTAGAGTTACTGTTAGGCTGTTTACCACTGTAAGGACGTATTATGGAGCAGTTTGGGTGGGTTAATAGTTATAGAGCATGTCATTATGATGTTTTAGTGTTTGTTCTATTTTATGGGATTTTTCCCAATTTTATGGATTTTTTAAGGATCTAATAGGACTTAGTTATTATTCTTAACTAGAGACAGAGTGGACAAAGCCTTATTTACGAGTATTGCCACTGACCGACCTTTTCCCCTTCCCCGACGTCTTCTCAAACCCTTGCCTCGCTGCGCCCTCTGCTCGTCGTCGCCGCCGCCACTGCTGCATGTCGTATGGCTGCCAATCAACGCTGCCTAGCCCTCGCCATCGCATGGTGCTGCACCCACGCCAGGCCTGCCACAATGCTGGATCGCCGCGCATAGGAATTGCCTCGCCTAGCATTGTGCTCGCGTTGTCGATTCCGCCGCCGGTGACCGTCGGCGCCATGATCGGGTGGTCGCCTTGACGTCTTCGACCAACCCATGACCTTCCCCGACCGGAACGGAGGCCAGCGC
>JAURVB010007046.1:0-10347 GCA_033002965.1 Piper betle
GGAAATTGTCTTAGATGGACTTTGTATACATAATTTATGTATTTTGTGTATATAACATATTTTAAAATATAATTTATGTGCTTATTTTTGCATACTTTGTGTATACTAATAATTTAGTTCTAGTAAAGAGTTTGAAGAAAAAGTCCAAGTTTCTTATTTTCTGCATATATTGCACAAAATGACTCTTTAATTTATGCTAGTAGTGAAACATAAACCAAGACGGAGTTCTCTGGTTGGAAAATTACTTGTTAATCTCACATAGAACTTAGTAGTTCAAATTCCATTAAGATATAATTATTAAACATGTAGGTAAGTAGACGGTGATTGAGAGCATAGCCTAATGTTCGATTCTATACCACATAATTGATTATTAATATCTTAATGGTTGTTTGTTGGAAATTCTTTTTGTTAGTAAATTCTTTTATCTGAATAGGTGTTTTATGTTAAGCACTTTTTGCTTGTCCTCAATCTTTTTCAAGTGTATTAATGATTATTTTTTAATCAGATTAGTTCTAACACAATTATAATTGTGGATACTTGCAAAGATTATTTTTTATAGTGATCATAAGCTTTGAGTAATGATTTGCTAGTAGTATATTTCAATTGCACTATATAGTCATGATCATCGTGAAATAGTTAGCTAACAAAAGTTATTACATGAACCTTTAATAAGCATGTGTTTTGTTGTACGTTCAATTGCTCCAATTATTCCTTCTAATTTAAATTTTTTTATGAGTTTATAACTAGAACTAAGCTTCCATTAGATTAAATATTACATCTATACCCTATTTGTCAAGTAAAATGACAATATTTATTGGTTAATTTGTTCATTTAATTTTGTATTTAAATAATTTTGTATCATTATGAAGTATTTTGTGGCTTATTTTATTTTTGGCATACAGCTAAAAATATAATAAATACCAAATATTTATTGTAAATGGTGCAAGACTATTATTTTCTCTAAATTAGTTTAGAGAAATAATGTGAAAATAAGAATAATTGTTTGTCAATTAAAATGTTGTATAAATTTTGTGACAATCTAGAGTTGCTAAAATTAAGAACAAAATTCTTATTTGATAGTTAAAGTTCATCATTACACGATGTAATTTTTATTATATTTTCAGTAATATCATATTAAGTGGGAACAATGATACTTAACCAAATGTCTTCGTATGAACAATTTTTATGATGCACTCTAAACAAAGGCTTTGTAATTTTGTTTTATTTAAAGGATGACTTTGAAAGTAGTGAATCTATGTTCACATCTCAACTTATTTTTAAGAGGTTAAGTGAATAATATTTATCCTTAGTGGATATTGGAACTCGTTTATTTTTTTACAATATTTATATGTAAACATATGCATAAGAATGAGATTAATAAGGAGATGCCATGTTCCATAAAATTGATCTTCATTTAGTATAGAAGATTTTGAGATTTGTTATGCTTTTTAATATCAACCTTTACAAATATGTGGTTGATGATCAGAATTTAATTCGAAGTGGGAGCAATACAAAATGAAACCGCGTACAACTCTTACCGAGTATATATATAAATACTAGATCACATTATTTGTTAATGTGATTTTATATTTTTTAAAAGTGGTGATATCTTACTTTGAATTGTTGGAAGATGTTGTAAGCATAAATGGAATTCATGAATATTAAATGAAGTCTTTGAACTCCGTATAGATATAACTAGATGGTTTATACTTTGAATTGTTGGATCAACGTATGTACTAGTTGGTTTATACTTTGTGTTAAAATTAACATGAGTACAAAAGAATTTCTACTTTGTGTTGAAATCTATTCGGTATATTTTACTGCACCAATTTTTATTTTTGAAATTAAGGTGACTAAAAGCAATTATATTAATCATTAATTCTTCATGTCTCAAAAATTGAATATTTATGCATAGTTTTTTATCATTTGATGACTTGCATAAATAGAGTATTTTTAGTAATTGCTTATTGAAGATAAAGAAAAAGATATCATTAATATATAGGCATGAACATTTCAAAGTTATTTTTTTGATCTTTCATAGCCTTACATGTATAAAACTACACATATGTTGATTTAGAAAATGAGTTGCCCATTTAAAGCTAATTAGGCACAAATCCTAATAATACAAATTATTTCATGGATGTAAATATAACTTATATATTGAGTTATATTATTCACGATAAATGCCTAACTTAGTGTTCTGCATTTAATGTAGACCTTAGTGCTAACAAAATCGTATAGTATGAAATAATTTTCTTAAAATATTTTATTCACTATTAAGAAATTATTTCATTTTAAGAAGAGACAAACTTGTTGCTACTATGAAGCAATAAATTTTAATCACATATACTAAATAAAATGATATCTTAAACAATATTGCTTTTGAGAGCAATACTTTGATGAAATTTTATGCTATCATAAAAGGTCTCATTTATTGAGATATATAAATTTTTTAAAAATGATATATTGTGATAATATTTGAAATGTTAAAGTTAACATACATAATTGATGATGTGTTTGTCAAAAATTTCAATGATTTTGCATGATGTATGTTTACTAACAAAAGGAATAGTATGTCAAGTGGGATAATTAACTTTTCTTATTCAACATTCACTTCTAGTGATTGAATAGGATTTAGAGATGATACATCAATACTTGAAGTCACTTATGTTGCCTCAATAAATGATTGAGATAAGACCGTTTTCAAAAATGATCGATATGGTTTCCCACAGCTATAATCCAATATAACCAGACATGAGACTTAAACAGTTGCATCGGCTGAAATGGTGCTAGTTGTTTCAAGTCAATTACTTAAGTGGTAATTGGACTTAAATCTTTATGGTGTTGATAAAGGACCTACGCTCTATGTGAGTTATTTCTCTTTGAATTTCTATCCATCATAACGTGTGATTCATACCATACATGTTATTTTGACAAATAGGATAGTGGGAGAATGATCACGGTTTCCCCACTGAGTGAGATCCTTAAAGCAGAACTACTTCTCAATACCCTTAGTTACTTTCAACTATATTTGAGATAGAAAAATGCTGTTTCTTTCTTTAGTTTTTTATAACGATGATAATTTAGTGATAAGGGGCATGTCTAGAAAAATCATTATTTTTATATCAAAAGTAATATGAACGTGAAAAGAAGACTATTATAAACTCTATCTAAATCTAGACCATTATAAAGTCTTTGTGACTGAATAATGAGATACAAGTAGTGAATTAAAATAATTTGAGGGATATGTGATCTTCAATAATAGTTTGGGGCACATCGATTACATATAAGTTACTATGTATCCCTAACTGGTGGATAGTTTGAGCTTCTATATTTGGTTTTACTCACAGTTCGCATGAACTACTTCTCATATTAAAAATTCTTTTAGAACACGGTCGCGTATTTTCATGTGCGAGTGAGAGATTTGATTTGGTAGCACCCATGAGTTGGTAACACACCTTTACCCCTATTATGTATGAGTGGGAGATGATATATTTTTTGGCGGAAAAACCCATAAAGGATGAGCTCACCAAATCAATAAAGTGATTAACTTTGACTTAGTCACAAGTTGATTAAATATTATCTCCTGATATTTATTTTATTAGTTAGTTTGAGATAATGATGGAAAAACCTACAAATATTATATCTTTTCCCTAATGTCAAAAAGAGAGAAAAAGAATTATGATATTTCCAAGGAGAGGGATGATAAGTCGTGGAAATCCGATTTTTTCCTCGTGTTCACAGTAGGGGTGCTAATTGAGCGAGTGAGTCGGGCTCAACATGTGTTCGAACTCGGCTCGAATAGCTCGAAACTCGTTCGAACTCGACTCTAGATCGAACGCGTTTTGGACATACGTGCTCGAGTTCGACTCAAATATCTTTTATGTTGTCGAGCTCGACTCGAGCTCGAATATGTTCGCCCAGCTCGTTCGTTAGCTCAAAACCAGCTCGATTAAAAGTCAAAAGTACCTCACTTTACAAAAAAAAATGAGGCCAATGTGGTTTGAACCCACAACCTTAGAGTCATCAAAGTGAATACTTACCATCTCAACTATCTTGCTTCTTTGTTATTATATTGCATATATATATATATATATATATATATATATATAAATAAAATATAAAGACTATATTATTATATTATTTTATCGAGTCGAGTTCGAGTTATAACCGAGTTGAGTTCGAGTCGAACACGACTACTTGCTCAAGCTCGGCTCGTAAGATTCGAGTTCGAGTTGAGTTCGAGTCGAGCATTTAAATGTCGAGTTTCGAGTCGAGTCAAGCCGAGCCGAACGCTAAATGCTCACGAGCTGGCTCGCTCAATTAGCAACCTTATGTTCAAGTCTTGACTTGCAAGGGTGGTGACTCTTGTCGGTCAATTCATTCCGCTGCAAGATAAGTTTTAATCTTATTGATATTTTATCATATATATATATATATATATATATATATATATAATTTCTAAAGAATGACTATTGAAAGGAGACATTTAGGCTCAAGATTCTCCAAGCTAGTTTCGCCAACAAACTTAGATTCATATTTTTTAAGCTTCTCTATTCCATCTCCCCAATTCCATTTAGGCAAAAATTTTCTTTCTAACTTTAGAAAGTTACATAACTTGTTAGATATCTTAACCCACCAAAGTTTTGCTCGGCTAAAAGCTAATTTTTACATGTTTTCTAAGGAACCTTGGAGCAGCTTATCACATAATTGGACATCACATTGGTCACAAATTGAATTAAAGTTGATCTACCCCCATGAGAGAAGAGATCTTTACCCCAGCCTTCAATTTTCATCATGATCTTATCAATTAAGGGTTGAAAATCATCTGGCTTTGTTTCTTCTCCAAAACAAAGGAATGCCGAAATAAGTAAAACCTTCTGGCATCTTTATATTGAGAGAGGCTAAGATAAATTTTCAAAGTGGCCCATGATGGACAAGCTTCTTTACAATCCTCTATTGTGTCTGCAACTGCAAGGTAATTGTGAGTCTTTTACAAATTACATCAACAATTATTAGAAGCTAGACATCCTATGAAATAACAAGACAACAAACATCATAATAAACAAAATATTCACCCTTGTAGGCTTATCTACCAATGAGATCTAAACTAAACACCCCCCATTTAATAATTTTGTAAAAATTTTGCCCAAATCTCGTTAGGGGAAATGAGCAAGCTAATATATATATTTTGACTCGTGCATAAAGATTTCTGCACATGCTAGCCGCAAATGAAATTTATTTGCATGAGAACATGCATAAAAAAAGACACATATGAGCTCTAAATAAAATTAACACAAAGTTCCACTCCCATATAACTAGATTTGATTCCAATAAATAGAAGAAAATTTTTATCACAAGTATCCATAAGAAATTCTTAAAAGATAAATACAAATTGGACGAAAATTGGGTTCCTCTATTTTGGGTGTGGCCGATGAAGCGTTATTTTTGTCTATCGTGAGCATGGTAATTTAGTAATTACAAATTAAGATGGTGTCCGAGGGAGTATAATGAGATCGCACATATTGTGCTAACGATTTTTGGTTGTCATATGACATCCACTTTTTTAAGCACTGTGTTATAATAGATTTGGTTCTTTTACATGGGAAAAAAAATATGTATGGTTTGCCAAATAGGAAATTAGAAACCCTAAAAATTGTTAAGCGCTCCTTTTTTACAATAATTTAATTTGGTACTATATTTTTTAACCACCTAATTACTATAAATTACAAAAATACTTCTTTAATTTATTTGGCAGCTAAGAAAAAGGTACTGGCCATTGGGATTTTTAGGTTCCAGAAGCGTGAAAAGACAGGCCATATGATCTAAACTAAAAAAAGAGGTTATATTACTTGCCAACTGACAAGCTCACTGGTAGAAAATTGCCCATCAGTGACCGGTTAAAACGATTATTAAAGACCCAATTTGTGGTCGCTAAAAATATTAGCGACCAGATTTGTGACCCGAAAAATCCGGTCACAAAAGAAGAGGATACTGATGAAATTAGCGATCGGAAGCACTCTGGTCGCTAATTTAGAAACTGGAAATATACATCTCACATTGGTTGCATATTTTGCAACCTCAAAAACGGTCACAAATATGATTCTAAACTATTTGCAACTGGATTGATAGCCACTGATACGGTTGCAACTTGGGTGATATATCGGTTTTGTATTAGTTGCAAAGTGGTTGCAAATCCGTCACAAAAATATATTTTTTATTTCATAATTCCCTATACAATTGGATCGCCTACAAAAATAGGCAACGCCAATTTTACAATAAAGAAAGATGAGTTCATACAATTTAGAATATCTAAATTTAGAACTCTCTCCAAGACAAAAGTCCATCAAATATGAGGACTTCACACTTAGCTGTTGGGCATATGATCCAAAGCATAGTCATTCATTGCATGGATCAGACGCACAACAAAACACAATTGTGGACTTGCTATTAAATTTAGCAAGATCTCTTGAATACTACAACAAGAGATACCACAATATAAACACTACAATAGCTAATTCTATCGGAGAAAAGAATAAGCTAATTAAACAATTAACAGACAATATTGAGTACTTGAAAGTTACTCAAAACAAACTCGACAAGCTTTTCAGAGGGCTAAATCTAACTGATCTACCCCTAAAGCTTGACATAATTAGACTCAGTAATTTAATTGAGTCTAACAAACCAAAAGAAACAGAGACTCAGTCTCGACTTCTCTTGGAACAACTAAAAGCTCAGGTTGAGCTTAACAAGAAACATTTTGATTCAGAAATAACTCGTATTCAAGAGTTAATTTTAGAATCAAAGAATTGGTAGAAATGACTGACGAAATCAGATTTCAAAACAAATTCTACCAAGACGCTGTAGACTATACTCTAAGTATGGCTACAGAAAAACACAACAATGGCTACATCATCCCTCCGGATGCAGCAGCCAGACAAACAATTCTTAACTGTCAACAAAACAATGTTATAATCGCAATGTTGACAGATTTACATTACAAGGTTCAGGCTTTAAGCATACAGATTGAAAGACTTCAATCAAATGCTAAAATCAGCGAAACCTTGGAAAACATCACAAAGAATCTTGAGAATCTTTCATTAGGAAAGAAACTCGAGGAACCTCCAAAAGTAAAGAAAATTCTTTACTTTGGAAACAAAATTCCGGGTTTTGAAGGAAAAGGGACTACAATTGAATAAAATGAATAACTTGTCCCGAACCCTACAAACAGCCTTAGGTCCGTCCAGGACTCTAAGAAATGAACAACCTTCTAGCAATTGGCTAGATAGGTTTCTGAGAAGAGGAAGTTCCTCAAGCAACACAGCTTCTCAAGAACTTGGAAGACATTATAGACGTTGAAAATAACCTCGAATTATTTTCAAACAGACAGCTAAACAATTTAAATCCTACAATTCTCTATAGAACAAATAGAGTTTTTAGCAGTAACTCTATTTACAGACACCAGAGAACAGAAGCTCTTCATTTACCTTCCGGTAGAGAAGAGAGACTTACTTTGATAAGTCCAACTTCTGTAAGCCAGTTGTTACAAAGACAACATAATTACATTCATCTCGGTATGATTGTAATAGGCATTAGAGGCCTAACAAGAAAACAAAATGGAGGAAGAGTTTTCCTAATCCTCTATGACGACAGATTTCCTAATCCAAAGCAGGCTATTATTGGTTTAATAGAATGCGATATGAACAACAACATGGGAATTGTTTACATCAGTCCCAATTTCTCCATGTTAATAAAAGATTTTAGCAAGTATATTAAAATACTTGTTAAAACACAAGGATATGACAACTTTTCTGGAAATAATATCCAGCTTGATATTGTTTTCATGGGAAGAACATCCAACAACATGAATCACAAATACAAAGTAAATATAAATAACATTGTTGATTCATTATCCTCTCATGGAGTGAGCTTTCTACAGCCACAATCCATGAGCCCAGCCTTTGAAAACACTGAATGGACTTTCAGTCTCAGACCACCTTCTGAGATCAATGTCCCTACACAACATCACATGTTCATAGAACCGGATAACACTATCCACGTAAGGTTCTCTGAATACACAAGAGAAACTGTTTCAGATGATGAAACAGAATCCATAAAATCTGAACTTGACGCTCCTAGACATAGTGAACACTATTCTAGAGATAAAAATGAGCGCAGTTTTAGATAACCAAAACATGGATTATGTCTACATGGACCGTGACATAGCCCAATACTTCACAGATAATGAGCTTCAAGCCCATTATGAACAGGACATTGAACATGGTAAAGAGCCCAAAGGCTACACATTACAAAGAAACATTCTAGGACATGTTATAGCCTACAAAAATAAAGAAACCATATCGGTTACAGAAATTTCTGAGATAACCGAAAACCAACAAATCTTGATGAATCCTGAAGCATCTGCTGCTTCTTCATCAATCCCTAGAGTTCACATACCACCTGAATCATTCAACTTTAATGAAGGATATCCCCCAAGGATACCCATACCTTTGTACACGAATGATAACAGACTGGTAAAAACTCGAGGAAAAGACAACCGAATGAACCTTATTACTTTCCTAGTGAAAAGGTCATTCTTAACATTACCGAGGCTGATATTCAGACCTTTGATAACTACATCACGCAATGGACGGCCAACGTTGACCGTGACTTTGCAAACAAATATGAATCTGATGTTAGAGATGGACATCAGATGATTAACATAGCTGAATCCTATCTAGGAGAAGTAGCTAGAGCAGCTTGGGAATCCTTCAAGGTTAAATACCCTGAAGAAGTCCTAAGAATTGCACAACAAGGTGTTAGCATTAAAAATTGGTGTTTCCTTATACATCGAATTTTTACTGCCAACGATGCAAACACAGGTTTAATAAACAAACAAATAGAAGCCATGAGAGACTTAGAACAAATCCAATTATTTGATTGGAAATTTGTTAAGAAATTCTTAATCGATTTTCTAACTCTCTCATCAATCAGCGGCAATTATTGCTCTCCTGACTTAGGAGAAAGATTGTTCGCTAAACTTCCAGGTGATCTCGGAAAAGAGATACACAGCAAATGGAAGGAACACCAGGTTCCACCCATTTATGACAATATAGGTATTAGAATTCAACACATAATTAGAGTTTTAAAAGACAAATGCACGTATATAGCCACACAGAAAATGTTGAAAAACTCTTCAACAGGTTTCTGCAGTGTTATATACACTCCACAACAATATGGTAATGACAGTAATGTCAGAAAACCATATAGACTAAAGGCTAAACCAAAAGAAAGCCCACAAAGACATACTATGTTAAGAAGTCCAAGGCTAGAAAGCCCACTCTTAACAAAGACAAACATGTCAGAAAATATAAGCCCACAAAGGCTTATACAAAAACACTTACATGTTATGCCTGTAATGAGCCCGGACATTTATCATCTCATTGTCCGAAGAGGCAAAACATGTATGACAAAAGGGCCATGGTTGTTAACAACACAAACATGGACTTAATAGAAATCAGTTCAGATGTTTCCGACACTTCTTCTATTTACTCTCTAGAAGAAATTATCGG
The DNA here is from genome assembly GCA_033002965.1 of Piper betle. NCBI lineage: Eukaryota > Viridiplantae > Streptophyta > Magnoliopsida > Piperales > Piperaceae > Piper > Piper betle. The sequence continues at coordinate 9,573 of JAURVB010007046.1, forward strand.
GATCAATGAAACTGAAAACAATGAAGTAGACTACAGTCTCATAAACAACCTCAACAGTTATAACAACGATTATAACTTTGTTGAAAAATATGGATTATCGGAAAATCCAGCACAAAACATCATGGGATCCTTAGATGAAATTGAATATCTAATGGAAACCAACATGATGTTTACTTTGGCTAAAGCTGAAGTAAAAACAAATTGCAAAAATCACCACTGGTTACATGGAACCGGAAACAAGACAAAACCTTGCTCTTGGTGTGGATATTTACCTGATTTAAACAGAAGAGCAAAATGTAGCCAATGCCAACACGAGATATGCATAGTTTGCATAAAATCTCACTTTGGAATTTCCATTGAAGTAAAAGATACTCCAATAGGAAATTCACAACAACAAAATCTACAGATTTCTAGAATTAGAAATCTAGAAACAAGATTAAATTCTCTAGAAGTTAGAATTGAACTTCTAGAAAAACAACAAAATGATCCTTTCTCTTCCGACTTACTGGATGATGACCAGTTAAGCGAAAGACCGGAATCATCAACCCAAGTAAAGATGGGTTTGGTTCAAGGAAAATCACCTTGCAACCACAATACACTTGAAACCCAAGTTTGGGTTAAAGTAACATTAGGCGGGGTTAGCACCAGCCTAAATGCTTTTATTGACACTGGGTCAACCAGTTCATATATAAGCACACATCTTTACAACGAAGCTTTTCTCTCATGTGGAAAAACACAAACCAACATCTCCTGTGCTAGCAACACAGTTTGATGG
>JAURVB010007047.1:0-12164 GCA_033002965.1 Piper betle
TATATATATATCCCTACGAATAAAAACAATTCATTAAATACAAACCAAGGTCAAATATGATAAATATAAAGTTGTTCATAACATCAACACGATGGATAATCAAGTAGCCAGAGGATCAGGTTCGTCAAGATGCAATGAACTTAGTTCATGAAGGGCCACGACAAGAATCTTTAACCATACAAAACATCTAATGAAGCATAAGCTCATCTTGTCTATTAGCCTCTTGTGTCCCACTCCTTCTCATCAAGTGACTCGATGAGCTGGCGATCCCTAGCCTCAGCCTCCTCCCTCATCTGGTGCTCTCTCTCATCATCCTTAGATCTGATCTCTTGCCGTAATCTAATCATATCTCTATGTCAGACTTGCTTTCAAGTCTAACTCCTCAATCTAGTAGAGCAAATACTCATCAGGGCCAGGTGTCTAGGTTAGTGGACCAGAACCAAAGCTGACATCGTCAGATAGGGCAAAAGTGGAATCATGTGACTCGTGTCGAGGAAGATGGTAAACTACAATAAAAACATAACTCAATCTATAATATCTACCCTTATTTGGCTCTCCCACTGTAAAGTGATAGGCTACTAGGTCGACGACAAGTGGCTGGGAAGAAGGATCGATACCGTAGGTAGACTCAATGTGCTCTAGGTACCTAGCCTGTGAGAGTGCCCAAAAAAGCGCTTTTAACTTAGGGAAAACTAATATTCAAGAGCAAATTACTAAAGTATGAATACACTTTATTTAAAACTAATTCCAAAAATGTCCATCATTTACATGTACAACAAATTAAGAGCAATGAAATCATCAATTTTATCCAAAACCAAAACGTAGGCTTAGTTGATATATTATGCTTAATGAAATCACAGATTGATAATTTCATTGATCTTGATTTTTATAATGATCTAAATCTTAAAAACAATTTTTTCATGTTTCATAATATTTAACGGGCGAAATGAGTCTAAGCTATAAAGGGATCAAGATTTCTGGAAAAAATCTGGTAGTCTCCCCTTGTAACTGGACATTGAAAAAAGTATATAAATTTTACAATTTATAAAACCAAACGCAAAACATTCTAAAATTTTTATTTCCACACACAAAAGCATTTAAAAGGTGTTCCACCTCCCTAACATCACATTCCATACCATTTTAAAACACAACTTTACATTCATTACATTGTTGGTTTGTTTAGTCTTCATGAGCCCTTCTCCTGCAAAATAAAACATTCACAAAATCTCCTCAAATCCATGTTTCTTCTTTACTCTGTGCATTTATTATACATGTAACATGAGCCCTTCTATCCAAAAAATACAACACACTCCACGAACCAAGGAAAAACACCACTAAAGGAAGATAAGACTATTGTAAATAAAGTTAAGTACTAACAACAATGGGCTGAGACTTTCTTGTCAGCGTATGGACGGTCAAATAAAACTATCCAAGGCACGAGTCCTCCCATATCTTTTGCTTGCGTTAGTTAACAACTTAAATATACATTCATGGAGAAGTAAATTAAAGATAAGTAATATTATTAAATCCAATCAAGCTTCATGAATTATTTGTGCTAATTGACCCCGCGCCCGCCCCCCGCCAACATGATGGGTACATCACCATTCTTTTAACTCAATTCTTCTTGCTCTTTTCTGATAACTCTTTAAATTTACTGGTTGCCCAATGATCATAGATGAGCCACTCCCAAATGACAAGTAGAATACAAGTAAGGACAGCTTCCCTCATTACAATCAATAAAGTCACCGGTGTCCAAGAGCTCTAATGCTCTATCTCTCACTCTTTTCATCATGCCCTTGTATAGTTTCGGTGCAGCCTCGAAGAATGCAGCACAAGCTTGGGGGGCATCCTCCAACCTCCAAGTATACATAGCCAGAAATCCCATGTAAAACATACTTACTAAGCAATATATATTCCAAAGTTTTAAATAGTATGAATTGCACAAATATGTGATATATCATCCACTCTCAGCATCTTAAATCCAAGATAGGTGGAGGCATATCACCCAGATTGGCTAGAATCTGCTCTTTATTATTACACTGATTTGTTAGGGGATACTTGGATCGAGAAGCCTATGAGAAGGAAAAGATTAGAACATCAAATAAAAATTATTAAGAAAGTGAGATAAAATCAAATAATAAACATAATTACCTCCTCGTAACGGGATGGGAATTTGGTACTTCGAGCATGTGGTATATTGGGTCCTCAGGGCTATTGGCAAACTGCCGGTGTCACAGTAGCATCTCCATCCAGCTGAACAACTGGATTTGTGTCATTGCCTAAAGGAGCAGTAGAAGCAGGGTCACCCAAAGGCACATTGTCATGCTCTTCCTTTTCTCTGCAACCCCCATATAGAATAGAAATTTACCTTCATCAGCTGGTTACACTCCAGCCTCCAACCATCAAGTGACCCTTGGCTTGTCTTCGATAATCTTAACAAGTCGGGAGGTTGGTGGTTTCCAATGTTCCAAAATAAACTTACTTTGGCCTAGGCAAAACTCAACCTGCTTGACTTATGGCACTCAGGAACCCACTTCACCAGGTCAAATAAGTAGTCAAATTCCACTAGAATTTGAGCAAGACTTCACCGTGCTTGTGCCACAAATGATTGGATCTCAAAGTCCCCCATGCAAAAGTCACTCACCTACCCCTGAATGTTTTGGTACCCATTTTGATAATCCCCAAGCCCCAAACCAAAATCTTGAGAAAGCCTTTCAAATTCCTTAACTACTGGACCACTGACCCATGCTTTAAGAATGTCATAAGGAAAGCCTAGTCCCTCGGAATGAACTGAATTTCCTTCAAAACATTGATTCCCTCATTGGACTTCTCCAATCTTGGCACAATGATCATTACAAAGACCTTGACCGCCAAATCTCAATCCTTAGCAGGGAGATGTCCAAAGAATATAGCTCCTCCCACCATCTTGCCCCTCACTTAAAAGTTGTGTCTTCACTCCTAGAAAATATCCTAATGGAATAATAAAACCTGTGGAAACAAAAACTAGGGATAGAAACCTCCTTCTTGGGGACAACGGTACTAAGTACTTCCATGCTAAGGTCAACAAGAATAAAAGAAAACTCTACATCTATGAAAAGAAACTCGTGATCACTTTCCTAAATGATACCCAGCTTACTCCACAAAGTCATCACACATGATGAAAACATAACTCTCCTAACGTTACCATCTGATGAAGAGATATACTATGTGGTTAGGAATCTCAATAGCTGGAAGGCACCGAAATGAGATGGCCTAAATGGTGAATTCTATCAAAAAACATGACCCCTTATTGCAAAAGACCTAACCAAGTTCATCCAATCACTCTGGATAGGTAGTTGCCTTGTAGGTAGCATAAATCACACTCACATCATTCCCATACCCAAGCTGTCCAATGCCTCCTCCCTAGATCACTACAGGCCTATCAATATCTACAACGAAGTCTATAAAATCTTCACAATAGAATCTTTGTCAAACACCTCAAGCCTCTGCTAACAAAATGTATTAGTGAGGACCGGGCAGCGTTAGTCCATGGAACGCAAATCTCGATGTAACACAACAATTTTTTATTTGAGGGCGGACCAAATTGCGATATTATAATTCGAAAGCTATTCATTGAACTATTATCGTATAAATTTTACGGAAGCGGATCTCAACTCTCAAGGAGGCTTAAGGCGGTAACCTTATATAGCTTACATACTATGCATGTGAAATCATACTACCATATGAAGGCTCTCTAACTTAGGGAAGCTCTTAGCATGAACACTCTAAGTTACGATAAAGGCAACACCTCTCTAGCAACTAAGAGGGTGATTTCATAATGTTGACAATCGCTCAGAACTACAAAAGAGGCGCACCCTTGCTACAGTTAAGAGGCTGAGCTTTTGGGATGCATAATTTGATCCTTATACTTAGTTCCAACCTTGAGTTAGGTAACTTATACTTATGATGATGCAAAAACCTAATACATGTAATACAGGGATCATGGTTACCTATTCCACACACTCGTAAACGTAAATTAAACACATAGTGCATCATCAAGTGTCAAGGAATCAAACCTGAACATTTGGTCTTCACATGGATCTTCACGGGGTATGAACCGTAAGCTCCTACATCCACATATCTTTAACTCACAATCAGCTGCATCTATATAAGTCTAGTGCACCGGATATGCTCCTTGTCATGACCCTGCAGACAATCATTAAAGTGCACCAAAGTTAATACCTTGCACAACAATGATAATGCTAAAATAATAATTGTAAGGCACACTGCACATTACAACATTCCATCACAACATGCATTCATTACTATGTTTTAGGGCATCTGGCCACACTTAGGGTACAATCATTTCAAATGTCCAAATACATCATATATATGGGTACATAAGCTTGAAATATATAAGTAACATGATACGTAAGTGAGAAACAACAATAGGTAGTACCGCCACCATGAGCCTCCCGATCCGTCCACTTATGTCAATCATTGATACATATACATACTTACATATATATGGGAAAAATGTTAGTAATCAACAAGTTGATTACCAATCTGAAATAGCTACGAGTAAGGCAATACTGGCTGATGGGTGTCTCAACATCCACAAGGAAATTTACTTAAACCCAAAATATCACAACACTCATCACATAATAACTGGTGTCAGATCAACAATAGCTGCACCAGACCCAAAATTGGATCTTATATTGTACAAGGCACATGCCCAGAGTGTCATCGACAGCATGACCAAAAGTACTTTACTAGTAGGGAGGAGACATTCATAGAAGAAAACCACAATACTCACACGAATATTATATTATTTATAGAGCTTAAGTTCAAAAGACCATTAAGGGAACTCATCCTTGAACTTTTGTTAAACTATGGGAAAATTAGAGCAAAATGGCCGCGATCGGAAGGATCCAATAAAACACTATCGACGCCATCCTATATCTAAAACACGTTAAAAACTCACTTATAGAGCAAAATAGAAGATAAAGTAAAGGATCCTATGGACCTGGATGGGTCGAGCTCCTCGTCCTAACTCGGCAAGCTCACTTTGTGAAACCTACCAAGAGATGAAACCTGAATAAACCTTGGATCACCTCGACACACAAAATAATGCAAAGCCTCGGCACATGCACATGCACATACACTTAGAATGCTCATTTATCTTAATTACTAGCTTAATAGAGTGTTAAAACTCATTAGGTACTCCTTAATTATGGCTTAGGGTTTCACGTTCCCTTAGTGAATTGTCCCCTATCTAGGGTTTTATTGATTGGACTTAATTGATCTGTAAAACCTCTGAGTAAAACCCGTGACCCGAGTCAGGGTTTTATAGTCTAAACTGGTCAGTTAGACTGTTAATTTCAGTCAAGTCAATTTCAAAATATGCTTAAGGAGCCAAGGCCGATCATGTGTTATGAACCATGAGAGTCATGTGTGCTCAAGTGTATAATGATAACGTCAGTAAGACAACAGCAAAATGGATTATCAGAATATGAGAGTATGCTCAAAATTTTTATATTTATTAGTATTAGATCGCAAAATTATTTTTAGGCTGAATAATGCATTACGACGCGTTATTGGACAATTTGGGTAGGTTATTAGTTATAGAGCATGTCATTGTGATGTTGTGGTGAGTATTATATTTTATGAGATTTCCCCCTATTTTCTGAATTTTTTTAAGATTTATTATGAGTTAGTTATTATTTTTGACTCGAGTCAGACTCGAGTCAAGTTTTATTTACGAAATCGCCAACAAACCATTTCTTCCTCCCGAAGCTTCTCTTCTTCCCCCAAACCCTCAGGGCTGCCCCTCCACTTGTCACCAACGGTTGCCGTAAACACCACCCCGCTGCTAATCAACGCCACATAGCCAAGCTGCGCCGTTGCCCTTCCGCCTCGAGTGCCCTCGACCGTTGCCCGGCGCACACGACGCGAGAGAGCATTGCCCTAGAGCTACGCTCCCATTGCCGATTCAGCTGCCACCATCCAGTCCCCACCTCGACATCGCCGACCTTCCCCAACTAGAGCGGAGCCTAGGACCACCCATCCCAGCCGAATCTCGTCACGCCACCACCGACCACCCCTATTTTACCCTTTTCAGGCAAGCCGCCACCTCCAGCAACCTCATCGATGTCGTAAACGTGTCGGGCTCATCAAGCCGGTGCCAACAGTACCTCATACCACCACCATCTCACCACTTAGCCACCACCGCATCAGTCGCAGAAAAACAGCTAAAAACTACCGGAAAACCATCTGAAAACTGGATTCGCTAGAATTCACTGGATCTTCCACCGAGCTCATCCAGTCGAACCCGATCGAACTTCGGATGCCGACAAGCACCAAATTCGAGCCCCGAGACATGAGACAAAATCCTAGCCATCACTGATTACTGACAACGGGACATATAATTAACACTTATTTAATTATTTAAAATTGATGATTGTTAGCATGACATGCTAGGATTGATGAATTGTTGTGTTAGATATTTTTATTGTAAATAAAAATATGAATTGCTTGAATGAAGTGTATTAAAATGAATGTTAAGAAACTAATTAGGTAAACTAAGTAATTATTGTAATCTAATACAACGTAGCGTAGGAAAACTTATGTGTGATTAATGTATAATGTAGTGTGTGTGTGTGTGTGTGTGTGTGTTATAGGATGTTTGATGCATCATTTAGTTAGTGGGTGTTAGCTTTTAGTTTGATATGTAGGTATGAAGTAGGAGCTCGCCACCTAGGCGCAAGGACACCCTCGGAGCTTCTACCAGGTACATTTAGGATTCATTCCCTATTTTATGCTCTATTTCATTGTATGTTTGTTTTATTATTTACAGGATAGGTTAAGTGGCATTTTATCAGATACCACTTAACCCAGATTATTTAATCGATCGATTTTCTAGATTAATAACCCTCAAGGATGAGATCCCTCGAGTTTGATTTAGAAAATAAGATCTACCACATTCGCCTTTGGGCATATTATATAAATCCCTTCCCAGACCTATATATAGTTTTATCGAGTTTTCAGTGAGACTAGAGATGTGAAAACCGACTCGCACATACCATGAGCGGGTGCACGTACCAGTCAAAATGGGCTCTGGATTAGTGAGTGGGTTGTTCCAATCCCGAGGGATCTTGACAACTCCTGTTTTGAGTTCCTCACACCCGGAGAAATGTGGAGGTTTACGGGTACTGTTTAGTAGAACGCATGTTCGGACATGTGGTTCAAAGGGTACTAAAGGCAACTACTTGAGTATACTCGGCTTTCGTGCTCAAGGCCAGGAGAATTATAGAGGAAAGGATAGGGCTTAGGATATACTAGTAGTCCTAAGGGACTAGGATAATGAAAAATGTCGAGAGGCACATTAGGCCAGTTAGTTCGGGATACTATTGGGTCTGCAGCCCGTTGGCTCCTCAATAGATGCCCTTAGGAGTGTTCACGAGAAGTATATAGAGGTTTTCTTCAAAATGAGAGTTAGCTCTCATTTGCCAGTTTGGTATGTAGTTATATTCTGGACCAATAATACTCGTTACTGATATTTTTCTTTATATATATGTAGGTGAGGATTAAATAATGGATACGTCAGTTGGACGGAGGAGCAGTGACCTATTTTGCACACACACACATATGCCGACCGAATGTTTGTTTTGACTGTTTTAATTGTTTTGTTATGTTATTATGAAAAATAAAATACTTATGATGAAGATTATGGTAAATAGAAATGGATAGTGATATTATGATTTGAAACAGATGTTAGTGTGCAAGTCGAATGATAAATGTGGAATGAAAATTTGCAGGTGGGTCAAGACTCGATTAGAAGTGAAATGTGATAGAATGAACAAGTGGTCGAGAGCCAAACATAGAATATTTTGATGTGACTGAATTAAATGTTTATGTAAAGAATATGATGCAATGAGTGTATATTGATGTACATATTTTATACATGTTTTTTTGACAGGTGGCCCTTAATTGCACTTTTAGGGGACCCTCTGTCTATTTTATTTCACGGATTTTTATCGATTTTATTGCAACTATTTTGTTTTGTAAACTAGTTGTCATATCATCCATGTAGTAGCATGTTAGGGTTCCATCCATTCATCCATGCATAGCAATCGACATCTTCCATCTTGAGACGTCAAGAGTAGATCCACTCGGGACCCGTGACAGTCCAGTTCGGTTTGCGAGCGAGCCAGATTCGAGGTGTCACACAATCAATTTTTCAAACTGGCCAAACACTGTCCAATTGGGTTAAAATTTGGACCAACGGGCCCTTACACTTTAAGACTTATGGGAATTATTACCAAGGCTAACCCCTAGGTCAACATGGTAAATAAGGCCCACTAAGGTCAGGTTTAAGGTGCTGGAAACAGTGTTCCTCAGTCGCGCACCAATTTTGCTAAGGACGTTCATGGGCTTAGAGACTCCAAATAGGCCTATGTCAGTGGCCATAGTTAGCCAACAGCATAGGTTTAATCCAACAGAAATTCAAGGTACAAAATCTAAAAATTTGTTCTGAAGTGGGCTCGGGAGTGGATGGCCAGGTTTTTCTGAAGCTGGGTGGACCTATTTGTCTTAGAAAATTCCTAACTCGTTATCTACTAAGTCAGTTGCTCTCAAATTTGGATATAATTATTTTGGGATATATCCTAAGGTTTTGGATGAATTTAATCTAAATCCATCATCATTTTCCTATATTTGTTTATTTTACATCTGAAATCATAGAATTAGGGTTTTCACCCATCATTCCAGCCAGCCATATCACCGACCAAGATGACACAACTTAAATAATTTTCATTACACGCAAAACTTGTCATATTTGTTTTAGAGAGTCATCATATAATTTTTAGAGATTTTATTAATATATTTTAGGTTGCTCACTAAAGAGCTCAATTTCAGAGCATGGCAGCATAGCAACATAAAACAACATGCACAACACTTAGTTAGGGGTTTTGTTATACCCTTTATGGTTGTTAGGTTAGGTTTAGTATTTTTCAGGAGATAGTCAACATCTACAGGAACAAACAAGCATAAAGATGACTCCAAAATCTTGCTACATAAGGGAGTAAAAAATGGGGAAAATGGCAGCAAGGTCACCGAAGCATGAAAGTTGCCGACATTCTCCATGTTTGACCCCTTTCACGCATTTATACACCATAACAGAAGTGCACATAAAACAAGATGTAGATCTACGTGCTTTGAGTGTAACAAGAACTACATAACACAAATAGGACATCTACATAGCAAGTTATGATTTTTATATTGAAACAATGCAAGATCGTGATAGCAGTGTACTTAAAAATATATAACTGTTTTTATATATACTCAAATGCAATGATTCCAAGATCTAATGACTCCTAGTAAGTAGATATATATGTTACAAATATGACAAAAATGACAACATAACACACAATCATGCATACGGACACCCAACATCGGCTAAGGAGAGAAAGGTGGAACCTTTTGCCTAAAAGGGGGCTAGGAGGAGGTCTCTTAGGGCTTCCTACCCTAAAACCTACCACTCCTAGGGCCTTAGCTAGTTTGGAGAGACTTATAAGAGGATGAATAAGGGTGTGGAGGTGGTAGAGAGGAAGGGGAAGGGGGAAGGGTCGGTGGTGAAGGGCCAAAAGGTGAAAAGAGGGGCTTTGTCCCACTGCAAGCGCCTTTAAGCTGGCCTCTACAAATTGGACCACGAAAAGCCAAAAACCCAAGCACACCTGAACCATACACCAGTTCGAGTCAAACCTCAAGGCACAAGGGCATTGGCACAGGGCCTTTGCACTGACAAAAATGGAAGGGAAAGTCAAATCGGAGTGCAAGGGCGCTAGCGTAGAACCTTTGCATCCAAATTTAAACATGGAAAACCCTATGGGTTGGCACAAGGGCATTGGCACTATTTTTCAAATTCCTAGGGTTTTCAGCCTAGGATAGCTAGGACAATCTTGGGAATTGTGTAGTGGATTGAGTGAAAGGGTTCCTTATACACGACAAATAAGATAAACTCATGAGGAGCTTGGTCGTAGACCTAACTAGACTAAACATGACAAAAAAATGAAAAAGAATAAAATAAAAGCCGTAGTGGTGTAGCATCCAACCAGGTCAACCAGACTGGCACAAAAACCCATCACGGAGAAGGCCCGAGTTTTACACTCAAACAATATTGCCATAGCTAGGGAATTTATCAAATCCATCACCTCTTCCAAGTGGAAAATAAACAAGTGGTGTGCCTTAACACTCGATATGTCCAAAGCCTTCGATAGGATTCAATGGGATTATCTAATATCCATTCTTCTTACCCTAGGCTTTTCATCTCAGTGGTGTCAAATTATGTGCAACTACATCTCTTCCACCACCTTATTAGCTCTCATAAATGGCATTCCCTTTGATCACCACACACCATTCAGGGGCTTTCACCCTACCTCTTGATTTTAGCAGTTGAAGGCTTAATCAGACTTCTCAAGTGGGGAGAGAATAACTCTCTAATCCACGGTGTCAAAGCTTCTCCCAAGTGTCCTCCCATCACCCACCTAATGTTTGTTCATGACACTCTCATCTTCGTCAAGGCAAACCTGCGGAATCAACCAACTTGAACTCCCTCCTTAGCATCTATCAAGATTCTTCTGGCCAGCTAATCGACTAAGCCAAATCCTCATGTGTCCTCCCCAACGGCCTATCCCCTAATCAAAGAAAGCCCTAGTCCACTCTCTAATGCTCAAACTATGAGACCTGGATCTCCCTACCTTGACATCCCACTCCTTTGCGGCTCCATTGAGTTCAAATTCAGAACGATGTTTGCCTCTTGGACAGCTTCAAACATCTTCGTGGCTGGTAGGAACTGTCTCATTAAAACTGTCACAAGCTTGACTAACTACATAGTGAGTACCACTTGCCTACCCTAGAATACTCTGCACAAAATAAATCAATATCAATCAAAGTTTTGTTGAAAAAATAATGAAATAAATTCTGCTGTTGGATATCCTGGGACCGAAGCTTCAAACCCCTTAAGTTTGGTGGTCTTGGAATTGGAAATATGCAATCCATGAATTTAACCATGTTATCAAAGCTTGCTTTCCGTGCCTTATCCAATCTTGGCTCTCTTATCTCACAAATCCTCATTTCAAAATATGAAAAGAACAATGGCTGGTTCTCACCCAAATCCTTGCAACCTCCCAATACTATTGCTAAGGGCCTTCTCTGCCTCCATAATAACATCATTTGGGCTTGCGTGAATGTTAGATCTATTAGGTTGGGTCTCGAACCCTGGGTCCCCTCTGCTCCCTCTGGCATCCGGAGGCTAAATCCTCATTACCAACTTCTGTCTCCTGAACCAGTATCCTCACTTATCTATAAGCAAAAGCCTAGATGAGAACACACATAAGATCAAAAAATTATTCCATCCACTTGATGCTGCCAAAAATTGGCTCAACGACACTCTCCTCTGGACCCCTTCCAAAGATGGTTGATTTAGTGTCAAATCTACTTTCAGGTCTATTGAAAATCACTAAAGAATCCTTCCCCATGCTCAGTAACTTCCCTCTCTGCCTTGTGACCTGTGGGGATGGTGGTGGAAGCTTCCTTCCCACCCTTGGCTCTTCCTCTTCGGCTAGAGAGCTTTTCATAATGCTCTTCCAACTTACGGCAGCCTCTGTACGTGGGAACATCCATACTAATGGACTTTGCTCTGCCATGCAGCCAACCTGAGACATGCCTTCACTTACTTCTACACTACCCCTACCCCCTAACTAGAAGTCTTTTCTCCACTTCTTAGGCTTTCACTCTCATCAACTGACCTCGACCTCACCCAAGGACCTCCTCCTGTAGCTGACCCCCATCTTCCTGGCCTCCAATTTCATATCACACCATAAACCTCCTCCCTTGTTGGTCAACTATTTGGCAATCCAAGAATAGCATTCTCTTCACAGGAAATCCTCCCCATCCCAAGCTCACCTCATCCGCACCATCTCATCCCTAGCCTCAATTCAAACTGCAGCCCCTAATTCCTCACAACCACTTCACTCCACCCCGTTCATCAACAAACTCAAGCCTACTTCTTTCCATGATGCAGTGATCCTCACTGATAGGTTTTACCACCCCAGCTCTAGTGGCGCTTCTTGAACCTTACTTTCGAATCATCTGGGTAACATTGTCTCTTCTGCTTTAGGAAAGCA
>JAURVB010007049.1:0-62133 GCA_033002965.1 Piper betle
AATAAGGGAAGGAACACCCATTTCGATGAACTAACGATCATATACCATGGCCTCAATGATGCTCCTTTTGGTTAGAATTGCTTCCTTTTGACATATTGCCGTTCGGTTGTCAATGCACTTCTTTTGGTTGTTGCCTCTATTTTGCTTAAAACATTGCATTGTACTTAGATATTAAGAAACTATATGCTACTCACGATTTGCATGACTTACATATATTATATGAAAACTGTCATTAACGAATGTTACTGGCCCGAAAAATAAATAATACAATCTGGCAAATGGGTATTTCATTACCCACGAAAACTTATGAAACTTCAAGATTGCCTCATACTAGGCGGTAAGCAAACATATATAAGCAATTGCCAGCTCGCATGCACAGCTCATAATCATATTCACACATACATACAGAGCTTATGCCCTCACACCTTCTATATCACCTGCCATGGTACTCAAGTGGCAAAAGGAACAATTAAGTTAGTGTCACAATTTTCGAAAATACGCTGCATTACGCAGTACCATCATAGACTGCACTACCTCATGGTTTGAAGGAGTACTAGTACGATTCATACCTATCTCCATACTGCTCTCTCTTATTTGTGAAATCCGTAAAAATGTGTTACTCATATAATAGGCTTAAGAAAAAGGCTTATATCATATATTTCTAAGGTTTCAATTCGAAAACTAACAAGGGATCTCATCTTTGTAGTTTTATTAAACATGCATAGAAAGCACAACAAAATGGCCCGACATCAGAGGGATATAATAAAATGCCGCCGATGCCGTCATACGTATAAAACACGATCAAACTCTACACACAAGGCATTAAGCAGAGAGAGAGAGTCATACGGTCCTATGGTCCAAACTCCAAGCGTATCTGCACATCTACGGCGAGATCGGACTCCAGAACCTACATCGGAACCCACTACTAAGTAAAATACTAACATCCCTATATAATGCATGCTCGTGGTGTGTGCTCATACCATCAATACATCCTAATAAAAAGACTATACTAAATAAGCATACCACTAAACATGCAACATGCAAATCGAGACATGATAAAGAGAATAACTAATAACAAATAATCAATAAATAAATACATACAATCATGAATAAATATATAGATAATAAATACATTAAAACAATCTATACTCTAATCATAAAATAATAATATCGTATACTATATATGTAAATGGCAAAACATGAGTAAATATTATATATGCTTCTCTTAGTAATCATATAAACAATTCAATAAATAAAAACATAATCATTCAATAAATAAATAAATAAATAAGTATTTAATTTTAATTAATCATGAATAATAATAATATTATAGTCATCATTATAGAATACGTAATTAAATAGAATCAAATAATAACATACACACAACAAGAAATAAATAAATAAATACAATTTAGTAAACATAAAAAGACTAACATTGATAAGTAAATATATTATTAACAATAACAAATAATCATGTAACATACATCATATACAATAAACATATAAATAAAAAAAATGAATAAATGAATAAATAAATAAATAAATAAAAACACTTATAACATCAAATTACGCTAAATAATGTGGATATGCATATACACTAATGAAAAAGGTTTTTGAATTACCGAAAATGGTTGAAAAATGACTGAAATCAGGTTGAAATACTGAACTGAGTCAACCCGTGCAAATCGACCAAGTCGACTCAGCCGAGTCAATGAACACTGCTGGTTAGGTAGCTAGACGGAGACATGGCATGGGCTGGCTGACGAGTCGTGGGCTGGCAAATGCAGTCGCGGGAGGCGGACCGTGACTAGGCAAATAGGTTGGGTAGAGGGCCTCCAGTTCCTATCGCCGAAAATGAGGAATGTGATGGCGGTGATGTTCAGTGGAGCCCAGCCGTTGTTGGCCGAAAAACGGTTGGGAAGCAATGGTATATCTGTCCGGAGCGGCAACATCACTGGCAGCGATTGTGGCCACGACGGAGGTCGATGTCGGTCTCAAAGGGAAGATCTCGGCAAGGGAAAACTTATGGGTGGTCGGATAGGCCAAAGGTGCCTCGCCGGCACAGGCAAAAGACCCAAATGGTGGCAGCGACGATGATGAACAGTGATCAAAAAATTTGGTCGCCAATGGAGACTGCAACGGTGCTAGTAGTCATGAGTGGTACGAATGGAAAGCCAGCCACGATGCGGTCACGGCTGTACTAAATGGGTGGCTGAAGGAGGGCAGGGGCCTCACCGGCAGCGTGCCAAAGTGGTGGCTGAGGTAAAGGTGGAAAATAGTGAAAATGGGTGAAAACCTCAAAATCTATATAGGAAGCTAGGGTTGAGTGGACGGCTCAGATTTTGCCACGTGGTACGATCTGAGCGTCCAACAACTCCATGGCCTAGTAGGGTCCACGTATGGGTACATGCAATATACTTGTGGATGGAAAGCTCGGATCAAGACCGACCAAAGTTAAAACTGACTCGAGTCCTAAAAATGACTCTATAGAAGGGAATCAATGCAAGAAGGCTAAATAGGTCTCGAACCCTGAACTCAATCAAGCTCGGCCTACAGGGGCACAATCGAGTGTGATCCGAAATTCCTATGTTGCATGCAAATAAAATACCTAGAAAATCCCAAACAAATACTAAATGCTGTAACTACCTAGATCTAGGCCTAAAATCCTGGGTAACTCATAAAAATCATATGTATACCTCATATGTACACGGATAACTCATGTTCTACTGTATGATAACTAAAACTATCATATCCATGTTGGGCATACTTAGCTTCCATAACATGTCATATGGCCATCTGGGCCTCATATATCATATTCTTAAAATTATTCTGGCCCGAACTCGCTCAAACCGGCTAGACCCCGAACTAGATAACTTATAAACGGGTAAAACCCTATGTCGAAACTGGGGTTTTACACTATCTATATTCTCAATCGGCGAAGCCTCACACCAAGTCAATCGAAAACAAGTTTCCTCCTTCCTCGCATTTATCATTGATACTTAGTTTGCCTTGAGCTTTCAATCTATTCTCAAATTCATTAGCAGAGTTAAGAACGTATTGATAATCTCTTTGAGTTAACCTTAAAGGAATTATTCAAAGAGTGTTATCAAGCTAACAATAAATAACTACAACTAACAAGTTTTTCTTTAATCTCAGAATTCATGCTTTCAGATTGATCTCAGAATTCATGCTTTTACAATTACTGAAACAACTCGAGACAGGAGGACAATTTCTTCAAAACAATATTGTCACCCTCTACAACAAGGTTTTTCCTTATGAAAGAAAGGCAAATTGTTTCAACGATTCAACAAATTATTCTTCCTACGCGATTGTAGCAATAAGGGAGACACCACCTTATATCTCTCAAGCTAGGAACGAATTACTCTCAGAATTAAAACTTAGACTCAACATAAAAACCAAGAAGGGATTACACTTACGCTAGATTAAGATGAGAAAGAATTCGAAAGAATTCTTCTTTCTCTTCTTCTTTTTATTCTTATCTTGTTTCTCTTCTTGTTGCTCTTATTGTTCTTTGTGTTTATCCCAACACTTTTATTTATACAAGAGATATTGAGGGAAATATAAAGACACAAATAAAAATTCTTTACAAAATATAGTTAAAGGGAATTTAGGAATTAAAAACCAACCAAATAATAAACAATTTAATAAAGAATAGACACAACTAGAATATGACCAATTTTTAAAACTCAAAACTCCAACATCTATAAATAAGATTCCAACATACGTTAATTAATATGACTTGCACAAGTTGAAATTGTGAGAAAATTAGGGTTTTTTGTGATATTTCTTAAGATTTGGAGATCTTAAGTTATGAATTATAATTAGAAAAGCTCGACTTACGAGAGTATCTAATGATCTTATTTAACTATAAAATATGTGAATTTATTATATTTTATTTAGATTGTAAATATTAATTTTACTGAGAAGTTGAATTGAAAAAAATATTAAAAAAAATCTGTTGCTGACCATAAATTTGCTTCATAGATCTTTCTTCGTGCCCACGACCAGAAGCAGCAGCTAAATTGTTTGTGGAAGGAGAGATAACCAAGTCAGCAAAAGATCTACCAGGTAGAACCACGAATGATATTCCCACCCAACCACATCCCTCCTGTAGATTCTCTCATTTTCTATCAAGATAAGACCAGATAAGGAACCAAATCCCTCATTGGCTGTTTCATTTCCCCAACAAATCTCCACCGTCACTCTTCTTACCAGCATCGTCTGAGCCGTCAATACCATGAACTAGCAAGAGCCACAACATTGCCCAACTTGAAATACAAAGGCCACTCTACACCACACCAACTTAGCTCTCCTACCACCTCCTCGTACAGCTAGCCTTGCCGGACTTCTCTCTATCTGAGAACCAGCAATGGCCGCAGTCACAACCCAAGCCTCCATTGCCGGCTTCCGGCCTCGCTTCCTCACTGGCGGCGCCGGTAAGCGCAACAGAGCCGTCTCATTCCAGGCCCCGGCCACAAGCTCCGGCTCCTTCAAAGTGGTGGCCCAGAAGGGTCAGTGGCTACCCGGCCTACCCTCCCCAGCCTACCTTAATGGCAGGTTGGTCACAATAACAAGTTCAGCATTTGTGGGTTTTTTAATTCATTTTGATATATTGTTCGTGAATTTTGCATGAAAAAAACTTAATCGTGTTGTCACATGACATATCATTAGCCTGCCCGGTGACAATGGGTTCGACCCATTGGGGCTGGCCGAGGACCCAGAGAACCTAAGGTGGTATATACAGGCCGAGCTAGTGAACGGGCGTTGGGCCATGCTTGGTGTCGCCGGCATGTTACTCCCAGAGGTCTTGACCAAGATTGGCATCATCAATGCGCCGCAGTGGTACGACGCCGGCAAGTCCGAGTACTTCGCCTCATCTTCAACTCTCTTTGTGATCGAGTTCATCTTGTTCCACTACGTCGAGATCAGGAGGTGGCAAGACATTAAGAACCCGGGCTGCGTGAACCAGGACCCCATCTTCAAGAACTACAGCTTGGCACCACACGAGTGTGGCTACCCCGGTGGGATCTTCAACCCCCTCAACTTTACCCCCACATTGGAGGCCAAGGAGAAGGAGCTGGCCAATGGTACACACTCTAATTTGTTCTAATTTAGCTTAGAGGTCAGAGAAATATGTATTGATAGATATGGCGTGTTTCATGATTTTGCAGGAAGACTGGCGATGTTGGCATTCTTGGGTTTTGTGGTGCAGCACAATGTGACAGGTAAGGGGCCATTTGAGAACCTGTTGCAGCACGTTGCAGACCCATGGCACAACACCATTATTCAAATTCTAACTGGGTAGAGCACAATGTACTGAGCTTCATGTATCCCTTGTTTTGAGGGTTATAAAATGAGTCAGGGAACACTCTTCTAATGTAAAAGAACGGATTTAATTCTGATAATGTACAGGCGCTCAGTCCAAAGCTCAGTATTCATTAGCGATTGTCCCGTGGTCTCCGTTTAATTTCAAGTGTGTGCATGATTGATGCAGATAAATTAATTTCTTCGGAGGCTTTTATATATCTACAATGCAAACTCGCATAGAAGAAAAAAATGTCTAATCTAAGGTTTCTGGGGAAAACAGTTGAAAGCATACCGTTTCCCTCGTTTACATCATGAGATTGGCAATAAGCATTTCATATCTCAGAGCATATCGCTGAACGCCTTACAAACTACTTCCAACCAAATTTTTTTAAAAAATATTTGATATGCAAACAAAGCATCCTGCAAAGTAACCGCAAGAAACTATTGCCTCATCTGTACGCAAATGATACATGATGGATTGTAAATCTCTTTGACCCTTAAAACGGCACGAGAAAACCAAGATATGTTCGGTCAACTTTGATCACAATGCATGTCAAATGTCTATACTCACGTTAGGAAGATCATGCTAATTCTCAAGTCCAAAATGGTGCAACAATATGCTTGTAGTGTAGCCAAGGAGTTCAGCATAAATTCGCAGTTGACACCGAAATTATTTTTGCTGGGATGAGATGCCAAACAAAGCTTTCTTCTAATATTCATAACATTCTCAACAAAGTTCAACTGACGCAAACTCACTTGCACTTTCTTCATTCTCTACGCCATGGTACGCATCTAACTCGTGGATGATATTGTTATTAAAAATCAATGCCTTGGCTTCTCTGACTTTTTTTGGTCTAAGGTCTTTCATCGCAATGACCTTTTCAATTTTTTATTTGATGCAAGATTCAATATTTCTTCTTCGGCCAGATCATGGTTTTGCAGTCCTAAAATAAATACTCATTCCTCTTGAAACTGTATATCATCAGATGATAGTATCAATCCCTCAATTGTCCTCCAGATATCATTGGCATGCTTATGGATCTATCATGGAAAAGATGTTCCAACAAACATAAACCTTTCTCAGAATTCAACTGAAATAAATCAGAAGAAAAGTAGTCTAGATATGATTTGATAATTTAAAACCCACAAAGCTTTCCAAATTCTACCACCTAACTAATAAACTTTATTTCAAGAAATTCGAAGGCCAAAGAACACACCTTAGATGCATGCTTGCGAAGAACAAAAGTGCACTTGGCTTTTAAATCATAAAGGGCTGCCTTTGTTGCTCTCTTGACAATATTTTTACCAATACCATATCCACATTCTTGTTGGGGAATGAAGACCTTATGAGAGAGTCAATACAAAAGACACATCATCATGAATGCCTAAAGCTGATTGTGTTCCAACTGTAAGGCCAAGGATTTTATCAGAAACTATTAAGATCATCATCATCATAACTTACAGTTGGCGGAACAGATTCATATCAATCATTGGTTGCTTTTTATATATAATTAGATGACATAAAAACTTAAATAACAAAGTGGCAAGTTTAAACACCTGATGTCCTTCTTCTCTCCAAAAAGGGGGAAAACAAGATGAAGGTTTAACATCTTCGCAATCATCTAACTATCAAAACCAGCATCATGAGACGGTTATTAAATTTGACCTTCAAATAGACATATTCTACTGCAAAGCTAGATACAAAAATATTCAGTTCACTTTTACATGAATGTCAAGAATGATACCCATATGTAATTGCTTACTGACTTGGATATATATGACACAAGTGCAATAAAATTTTGAAATTTAATCAGAACTTATCATTGGTTTTAAATGCCTATAAAAGACTTCGAACAAAGCCCGAGTATGAGGGTCATCTGCCCTGACTCCTTAACTGAATCCATCTTGAAAGTTAGATATCATTTTACTTTGGGAATTCAGATTTTGATGATATTTTGCATACACTAAGATATAAAAAGTTGCCCATAAACAATTGCACATCTTAAGCGCATAATGCATTGGCAGATGACCACAACATATCAACAATTGTAAGGCATAAGCAGCCAAAAAAAGAAATCTGGTATCAAATGACAGACGTAAAGGATATTTCTCCTTATAAGAATGAAGAATGATGTCAATAAGATGATATTTCAGTCTATTTTCCCACTCTATCACAGCAGAGCCATCACCATTCATGGTAATGGCTTTCAGAGACAAGATAATTTTTCCTGTCCACACTCATCAATGCATTCAAACACGTAAGAGGGTTTGCACATGGCATAAATTCTTCAAAATACATAACATGAAAAAAGTAAAGTTATCAACCAAAATTTGATGATTTTAGAAAGAAAGAAAATGACAGACAAGGAAAAACCTATATGGTTCGTCATCAATGATTTTCCTACACATATAAATCTAACCATAGAACTGCTCCATAATTGTGTACAGCAAGTTCATTGACATTGGAGGCAAACGTTAAAAAAGACAGGGCGGACACTAACCTCAGTTTTACCATCAAATGATCCTAGAAAATTAGAATTCGATGGAGCTAACAGACAGGTCCATCAATAAAATCACTGCCTCCACAGTGCCCAGATTTCAAATTTCTCAAATTCGAAGCAGCTCCACACCCTATCTTTAAATTTTCCCTAAAATGGTATGTTAATCAACAATTATACATTGACTAAAATGCTATCCACTGCTACATCAGTTCTGGCAAGATGTAGTCAATCAAAAACCAAGAAAGTAACTCATGTTTTCAGAAAAAAAAACTGAAGGCACACTTACCACATCATATATAAATAGCAGGATACAATTCTCCTAGTTTTATTTCGCTAGATTCATATTTGAGGTTGGGACAAGGTGAATAGGAATAGAAAGTCCATTACGTTAGTGACACTCCACACCATCAAACTGCTACAACCTATAACTGAAATACACACTATATTTTTGCCCTGATCAAAAACCTGGAATGATGCAGGAGGTAGTAAATCTGAACAAATCTATTCAAGAACACTTTCTATCGAAAGACTAAGTTAGAACACTATTCTTGTTGACTTGCAATAAAAAATGGATGCCAGCACATGTAAATCATGCAAATGCTAAATTGAATACAAAATAAGTCACATGAAACAAACACTTGTATGAGTTTCAACACAAGCATGTAAGTGGCAAGCACAACAATATATCTGACTGAAACAAATGAGTGCACGGATTCCCATAACATATCAAACTGCAGATTTTCTAACCTTCAAACAGTGGCTAACCAATGCAAGGAAGGAACACACTTAGACCAGCAGTTCGCGACCAATGGACAACACCAATTAATCGGCCTGCTCAGAATGTTAGTGTGGTGTTCGCCAGGTAACTGGACTCAAATGATTTTGAGAGTACAGGTCAGTGGTGAACTGGTGGCCTGTGGCAACCAGGACCAATGATCAATCCAATCTCAGATTGCCTTGTAGAGAAAGTGAAGCATTGTTGCTTATTTTCTTTGTAGGAAAGCAAACGATTTAATAAGGAAGCAAGATCAATGTCCTCCCTTGGAAAGTCCTAGAGGGTGAAAGAACAAAGACAATATCGGACCTGGAATCAGAACTGTGTAAGGGGAAATACCAACTGTGCCAATCCCGCAATTTTAGCAACAGCACTGAGACTTCACCCAATATCAGACGTTATAAAAAGTCAAACAAAATCGTTGACTATCAGTAGTGACTGCCTATCCCAACTGTTAGCAATGTTATAAACCTAAGATAAAGCTTAAACAAGCTGTCTCCAAAAATCAAAGACCACTAAAATTAAAGCAACTATAACTGACACAAGGAAAGCAAACGATAAAAAAATTCTCAATTGCTTTTGATAATTAACAATCATTTTCCAATAAAATAGCAAATACTCACGTAATTCAAAATAGGCAATTCCTAGTGGTAACAAAATCTGTCACATTCATATACTTTCAGGGTTCTATGCTAGTGCAAACCTGTAGAAGGCCAGGAGGTTTTAAATAGTAACTGGGCCACTGAATTATGTAAATGGATAATAGTCCTTGTTCCAGCATATAATAAAGACTAGCAAACTAGACAAACTCCTTCCATTTTCCTCCTGCCTTTCATTGAATAAGAATTTTGAGGACGAGAATTTTTTTGTCAATCAGTAAACCACTAACAGAACGGTGTATCAAAGAAAGAATGGAAGGAAAAGAAAACTTTGCACCCTTATTTCCTTGTAAACGGGAATGCCTTCTCTTGGAGAAGAAGAATCATAGTATAGCATTTACTGCAACTATCTTCTTTTTACACCTTAAATGCCTCAGCTTATACAGAAAATTCTCACCTATTCAACTGGGACAATCCACACTGTTCATTGAGAGCAAATTTGTGCTTTAAAACATAATCCAGACAGCCAGAAGACAGTGACTCAAGATATGGAACTGAGCTCAGAGATATGGAACTGTCTTCACTTGGATGGACACGACAGTAAGATTTTGATCTGGTAGCTATATCAAGGTTTACGACCATTTCCAAAACAATCTTCTGGAATGAAAAAATTAATGGATAGCATGAGTACTATCGTTAAAGAATTAATCAAAGAGAAGAAAATATAGAGACATGAGTACTAACAGTAGAAACATTGCAGGATGGAACGAGCACATCTACTATACAAACAAGAGTAATAATGAAAAAGAAACTTACCGGAAACCTTACAATTAACATCTGCAAAAGACTAAAAGAATATCATCAATTAAATTTTTTTTTTAAAAAAAACTCCTTTAACTTTCAACAGTGTTTTGATCTCAAAAGATGTATGTGTTTGTTATCATAGAAACCTAAAACGAAAAAATTAAGAGAAGTACATTCTTTAAAGGACAAGTAAACCACGATGCTGTCTACTCCATGTTAACATTTGCAATAAAAGATGCTTCGGTGCCACTGATAGCAAGTATCTATTTAGTAGGAAAGATAGAAAGCTGAAAGATATAATTACTAAAGTCGTTAAATGATACAAAAATGTTCCAAACATATACCTGAAGTTTATAGCTTTCTTGGGTAACGAAGGCATCCTCTTAACTCTTGCCTCTGAAATACTGTCCTTTAAATCCAAACTGTAAATATAGACCTCTTCGTCCTCGGTTCCTGAAAATACAAAATAAGTCACAATAGAAAAACATCAACCTCAGAAATTCCTCCAGCCAATGCTTAAAACGAGTTAACTCCAAATGCCAATTCCAATTAAGAGGAACAATTAACCAATGCACAGTCACTAAATAGTCAGAAAAGGCCTGAAGCTGCGGTTGTATATGAACAGTTATAGATAAATGGCATACGTCAGGCATATCGTCCTCACTAAAAGTGTTCCCGTACACTCATCATTATGCACAGATATAATGTTCTACATTCATGATGCGACAGTACACTAGAGCACACGGTTATAACTTGTAAGCATAAAAACAAGTAAGAAATTCCTATCATCATGGACACATAAACTTAAAGATAATCCCCTAAATAAAAATAAAAATAGCATATATCAAAGCAGTTAACACAAAACTACATGCAAACATAAAAAGAAATGACCACATCATCCGTCGTTTTGATGGAAAGCACACCATCTGCATCATAAACATACCATTATTATGGTTATATGTGCATAACGGTATCCATAACTGGATCGGCAACTATCATAGTGAGTATGAAAATAAGATGCACATTGAAACACTCTGTTGGAATTCTTCACACCTTCCCATTTCCCTCCCATTAAATTAACAGATATAAAATTAATAACAAAATAATGGGCAAGTCCTTCCCAATTAATTCAGTGAGTTTTCAGATGCGAAAATCCACAAAACACTTTGCAAAAAATAAGTGCACGCACTGGCAGAAACAGTAGATTTAAATACCCAAACACTACATTTATCATCAGTATTCTTAGATATGCATATAAAACCATAAGAGGGTCAAAACCTATCATAAGGAATATGAATGGAAGCGGTAGATTGAAATGAAAACAAACAAGGTGCCCAAGAAGGCCAGCATTCTCTTTACCGACCTCCTTCTAACTCCCCATCTGCCTTTAGTCAACAAACAAGAAATGCCTAACAAAAAAATGACCAAGCTTGCATTGGCCTTTGATAATCAACAACAAACTTCTCACACAACAATTTGCGAAAAAGAAATCTACATACATAACAATACACATCAGAATCAAACACAAGTAGGACTGCATTTGCCGCACTGGTCCTGCTTTGAACACTTCAAAGTCCGAAATTCAGCTGCTGGCAGCTAGCACAAATAAATAAATAAATTAAAACTTCTTGTTCTACAAATTCAACGATATAAAAAACAAACTTCGATTTACAAAACCCATTAACACATCATTTAAACAAATTCATTAAATAAGAACAAATAGCACCGGAGCTTTGAAGTGAGGGGAATGAAGAGGGTTTGAGGATTTACGGGAGATGGAGAGCCTGCAGAGCGTTTGGGAGAGTCGACACCGCTGAAACGCCGTACCGATCGATCATCCATGTCCATCGCTCCCCTAAACACCTCCCTCGCAGCTTTTTTTTCCTAATCCTTTTCTTTTCTATTTTATTATTATTATTATTTTAACTCCTGCACCGTGAGACGTTCCAATTCGAATCCAATTAGTATATATCGCATCTAAATAGTTTTACATTGTACTCTTGTTCAAATTTTTTTTGATATATACCATATATGAAAATATTCGGATCAATTGTGGATATCAATTTTTTAAAATTTTTAAAATAATAATTTTTTTATTTTTATAATAAAATTTATATTATTTATATTATTCTACTCATTCGAGATGAATTTAGAATATATAAAGGTTTTAAAGATTCGGATTAAATACATATTTGGTAAATGAAATAAATATAATCTTTAAATTATTAGGAAAGGATTCCGTTCTGACTTTCTAATTCGAATCAGATACGAATATAGCCACGTCTAAACTTGATCCATCCCTAGGGAGCTCATTGGTGCAGTGGTTCAACAACATTTTATTTTATTATTATTATGTTAGTCAACTTCCTATCAATTATAGATCAAATAGTTTGTTGTTAACAAAATCCCATATTATCATGTAAAATTATAAATGAGACTTAATTAAATTTATTATTTTATATTTTATATAAATACCTATAAAAAAGTATATAAAATATTATATAATGTTCGAATCAATTCGAGCCAATCAGATGTGCGACTTATTTCAAGTTCTTCTTTACATGTACACTAATAAAAAAAAATTGTATTTTACTACTGTCAATATTTGACAGAGGCATTGCCATCAAATTCGGTGGCATAACTTTAAGTCCATCACTGGTAAAAGTTTTGAGAGAAGCTTCTTGTGAGAAAATGCTGGTGTTTAAATATATATATTTAGAACGGCTTGGTCGTGGCAAGTAATCCGTGTTAAATATTTGCCATGGCATCCGGTGTCAAACAAAAAAAATAAAAATTTTAATTATCTAGAAAAAATATTAGATATAGGTATTTTGCCTAGGGTTATATATATATATATATATATACACATATATCATGGGGGTGGCCGTCAGTTTTATTGTGTCAAACGTGAAAGGAAAAAATAGTAGTGGTACCACGGCCATTTGCAACGGTCGGCATGTATGTGGCAATTTTTTATATATTATAAAAATTTTGAGTAGCATTTTCCCCGCTCATTGTTTTTTTTTTATTGGCCTTTGATTCCTGATTAGCAGCCACGTGGTTGGTTGTGGGGGAAGCAAGGAGCGGGCCATGTGGCGTCCCCACTCCCCTCTGCAAGGCCGCATTGTTGGGGAGAATGCAACTGCCTCCCCACACCCCCCATGCCTGCTTCCCTGATGCCACCGCCCTTGTTATTGCCCTGCCATGTTACCTTACATTTCCACCCCTTCCCCCCACGCGTTAAGGGACCACTGCTGCCTTGGCTCCCCTCCACCCCCAACCCATGGTCCTCTTTGTGGCGATCATTCCGTCTAGCGCGGCGTGTCCGTGATAGCCACCAAATAACAATATATATATATATATATATATATATAGTATATAAAAAAACAAATATATATATTATTTTAATTTATATTTTTTATTTATTTTTGGACTTTTTCACGGACTTTCTGTGGCAAATATTGTGATATCAAATTTGCCACGTTCCCATGACAATCCGATTTGACCCAGTCTGCTTTACTGTAGCTTTCATCTTTGACAAAAACCCATCGTGAACAATTATTTTCCACATGAGTGGTCATTTGCCATGGGAATGCCTGTGGCAAATAACATATTTACCATTAATGGTACATGAACGTTGTTGCTGTACTAAATTGTCCTTGAGTAGAAATAATTTATTTTATTGTAATCTATCACCTCTTTTATCACCGTATATCATCACCCCGAATAAATGGTGTTAGAGCTACCATTAAATGTTCATTAATGAAAAGGCTCATTTTCAGTGATGAAAAAGTCTTTTTCATTGAAATTTATCACCAAAGATTTTGATAAAAAAAACCTCACCGGCTAATTACGTAAAATTCAATTTCGGGTTAAGGTTTTATTAGCTTGTAATTTTACCCTAGTTCGGGCTAGTCTCGAGTCGATTCAAGCAAAATCAAGCCAGATCAATTTTTTGACCATGAATATTGAGTTAGATGGACGTATATGCATGTTATATTGACCGAGTATCCCCAATATGCAAATGATAATTTAAGTTAGGATACAGTAAAACATGAGTTATCAATGTATATGCTAGATATACAGATAATTTTTATGGGTTAGTTAGAGTTTAGGCTTAGATTTATGTTGTTACTGCATTTAGTATCTGTTTTGGGTTTACAAGGTATCTCATTTGCATGCATTATAAGGATTTCATATCAACGGATTGCCCTAGTGGACCCAGCTTGATTTAAGTCATAGATTTTCACCCGATTGAGTTCAGGGATTGAGGCCTATTTAACCTTTTTACCTCAATTCACGCCTATAGAGTTGCTTTTAAGACTCGAGTTAGTTTTAACTTTGGACAATCTCGATCCGAGTTTTCCATATATATATATATATATATTTCATATACCCATAGGTGGGCACCACTAGGCCACGAATTCTTGGACATTCGAATCATGCCATGTGCAAGATCAGAGCCATCCACATCAGCCCTAGCTTCACCTAGTTATTTTTGAGAGATTTCCCATGATTTTCAAAGTTTTACACCCCTAGCCACCTCCAATTTAGCTAGCCATCGGCAAGTCTCCAGGTAGCCCCCAGCCACCAAGACTGGCACTCTCAAGACTACTTCACAAAAAGCTTTCTATCCATACCTCTCACGACCACTGGTGCAACTGCAGTCCCCTCCGGCGACTACATTTTGACAACTACTTTTCACTGCCGCTATAGCTATTCGAGCCTTTTTTTGGCGAGCCATCTCTGGCAAATCCGACCACCCACATAATTTCATCTTCCCGAGATCTTCATTTTGAGACCACCCGTAAACACCGTCGTGGCCGTAATCACCACCAGCGACGCTGCCTCACCCGACAGAGATTCCGCCCTTTCCAGCTAGTCAGATGCCAGATTCCACCTATCACAACCACCACCATGTACCTCGTCATCAAGGCCGTCTATCCCGACCAGCGGCTACCCTAGCCACACCGCCGCCGATGTTTTTGGACAATGGGCACCGCCCGCCCCGTTGGACCCGTTTGCCTGCTGTCACATCTGCCTGCCCGAGTTTTGTTCATCTATTCGTGTTCATGGCCATGCCCGAGCCCGTGTTCGTGTTGGAATAATTTCAATGACGTGTAAGTATACACGGTCGAAACAAGTAATATAATGATAAATTCGAATATCATCCCAGAGAGAGATAAATTTCCTTAAATTAATTAAAGAAAATAAAATAAAGAACAAAACAAACACAATCTACTTAACTAAATCTAAATAATAACTTTAAATTAAAGGAGAAGTCGAAATGATAAAACTCGTTCTAGTGTCGAATTTCTCTCAACATGAATTTAATCTTCATCACATCTTACTCTTATCTTTTATTTCCTTGGATTGTCAATCTAGGATAATTATATGACATGGTGGCTCCCGCTCCTTCATTATTCTATTATTTTGCCCTAATTTCTACCTTCTGGTGATAATTGATTAATCAACAAAATAACGCATTAAGATTTGCCTTATAATTGCATACGGTGTTGTGTATCTCCCGACCATAACGACAAACAAGTCAAAAGACTCGCCGTATGATGAATTATCAATGACTAATCTAATTAATTTCTCACGAAATCTAATTAAACCTCATGAGCTAAGAAATAGGCGATCAATCTATTCTTAGCATTAAGAACATGATAATTCAAATAATCCGATTGAATAAAAGAGTAAGAGGTTGAAATGAATTCAATTAAACCATGTTAACTTCTATTCTTCTCTAGAACGAAAGAAAAGACTACTCTATAATAAAAATAGAAAACAATATAAAGAAGAAACTAGTTTTTATTATAAAAGGGAAAAAAATTACAAAAACTAGAAATATTTCTTTCACTAAATTCCTTAGCAAAGAGTTGAGATATCCCAAACAACAAATGACCACCCCTTTATATATAAGATGGGATACCAATGAGATACAAAAATTCAAGGACGAATTTGAAAACTCGATGTGGTCTAATTGATTATGATGTCTAATGAAGTTTCTAACTCCCCGACAATAGCGCCAAAGCTATGTATAACCATCCTCATCGAGCTTTGCTAACACCAAAAATTGTAGCCATCAATGGGTGGGGACAATTGCTATGACCAACAAATCTTAAGCTTAATTTGTTTCATCTTTTTCTGCATTAAAACTTCTAAAATTAAGCATATCTCATAAAATATTAATTAACTAGAATATAACGAGAAATATCACCTAATTAATAATATTATTACCCAGGAAGTACAAAATCACATTAAAAATATGGTTAAATATTATATACATTTAAATACTTAACACACCCCAAACTTAAATTTTTGGGCATCCCGAGCAAAATATCATAACAAAGAAAATTTTACTACACAAAAATACTTAGTCTTTATTATGTTCTGATATGATTCTTAATCAAACTATCCAGAGGCAATAAGATGTTAATCAAATCAGAACTTCCTTTTTGTTAATCACACCCAAAAGAAGGCTCTCCGTGTGTGTGTGTGTGTAAGTATATCTCGTATTTAGTCATGTATTTGAATAATATAATGATATTATTATTTTATGACTAGAGTATTGTTGTTTTCATGTATTTATTATTTATTTATTATTCATGAGTGTATTTATTTATTTATTTATTAGTTTTTTCCTTTATTATGTCTCGATTTGCGGGTTGTATGTTTAGTTCGTTTATTTCGCAATGTCTTATTTATTAGGATGTATTGATATGTGACCACACACCATGAGTATATATCATATAGAATGTCGTTATTTTACTTAGTAGTAAAACCCTAGTTTCGGCTTACCCAATTCTAGTTTTGTCCAGTTCATGGAGTCTTGAATCGATTCGAGTGAGCTCGAGCCCAAACAATTTTAAGAATATGAGTATGAGGCCCAGATGGCTTTATAAGCATGTCATGGAGGTTGAGTATACCCGACAGGCATATGATAGGTTCAGTTATGATACAATAGAGCATGAGTTATTAATGTATACGCAAGGTATACATATGATTTTTAAGAGTTAGCAGGAGTTTAGGCCTACATCTAAGTCGATGTAGCGTTTAGTATCCGTTTAGGATTTTTAGGATATCACATTTACATGCATCTTAGGGATTTTGGATCACTGGTTTGTGCCCCTGTGGGCTCAGCTATATTGAGTTTAGGCTTTGAGGCCTAGTTAGCCTTTTGGCTAGATCCCTGCCTATAGAGTCTCTTTGAAGACTCAAGTCAGTTTTGACTTTGTACGGTCTCGATCTTAGCTTTCCATCCATATGTATAGTGCATATACCTATAGGTGGGCTCCACTAGACCACGAGTTGTCGGACGTCCAGATCGTGCCACTTGGCAAGATCTGGGCCATCCACTTAGCTTTATCTTAACTCTTTGATTTCCAGTAACTTCCCCACTATTTACATGATTTTCACCTCGACGCCGCCACCACTTCGATTTGCCACCGACGAGTTTTCGCCTCACCCCCGGCCATTGGATCGATACGGCCGTGACCACCTCGCAGCCGGCTATCAGTCCGTATCCACGATCGCCACCGGCGACGACATTTTGTTGTCGATTTTAACCACCGCTGCCACCTGTTCGGGCATTTTTTGGTGCCGGCGAGTGTCCTCCGGCGAAGCAGACCACCTTGACAACTTCCACTCATTGAGATCTATGATTTGGGACTGACACCAACCTCCGTCGTGGCCGCGATTGCCGTTAGCGATGTCACAGTGCCTAGCGGCGATCTGACCCCTTTCTTGCTGTTTTCCGGCTAACCCATGGCTGAACTTTGCCGATCGTCACCACCAACAACTCTGCCTTGATGTCCCCAGTTGATCCCGATCGGTGGCGACCCCAGCAACACCGTGGTCAGTATTTTTCGGCGACGGGCACCGCCACCCCGTCCGGTCTGTTTACCCGGTTCATGTTCTCTTGCCCGCGTCGTGTCCTTGTTTGCTTGGTCTTGCCCGAGTCCGCCAACGATGTCCATGCCTATGTCCATCAGCCTAGCCGACCTAGCCCAGGAGTTTATTGAGCCCAGACCATTTTGACTCAACCCAATCCGGTTTGGCTCAGCTTGGTTTGGTCTGGTTCAGCTCAGTTTGGTCTGGTTCAGCTTACTTTCGGACCATTTTCGTCAGTTCTTGCACTGTTTTCGGTATTTCGAGAACTTTTATATTAGTTTAGATGCATATTCACATGACTTAACATGCTTAGATGTTATGCTTATTTTTTTCCATATTATTTATTTATATTTTTAGTTTACTAATTATTGTTTATTTTTTTATTTGTTTATATGTTTACATGCATATGATGAATGTTTACATGATTATTTGTTATTATTAATATTAATATTATCATGTTTACTAAATTGTGTATGTATGTATATATATATATATTTATATTTATGTATCGATCTATCTATTTACTTGTTTGAGTGTATGTTATTATTTATTTGTATTTAATTATGTATTCTTGTCTTGTATAATTATGATATTATTATTATTCATGATTATTGAGTATTAACTATTTATTTATTTCTTTATTTATAGAATTATTAATTATTTAATTATTTATATGTTACTAATACGAGTATATGTGATGTTTACTCGTGTATAATCTGTGTATTTATATAGTATAATCATATTTTTTTATTAGAGTATTATTTATCTTCATGTATTTATTATTTACCTAATTATCTATGTATGTATTTTTGTTTATTTATTATTATTATGTCTTTATTTGTGGGTCAAATGTTTAGTTGTAGGCTTGTTAGCACTATTTTCTTTATTATGATGTATTGATAATATAAGCACCACTATGAGCACCTACTACAAGCATGCATCATATAGAGATATTAGTATTTTACTTAGTAATGGGTTTCGATGTAGGTCTCGGAGTCCGAGCTCACCATAGATGTGGAGACATGCTTGGAGCTTGGACCACAGGTCCATAGGACTCTCCCTCTCTGCTTGACTCCTTGCGTGTCGAGTTTAATCATGTTTTATACGTAGGACGACATCAGCAGCATTTTATTGCATCCCTCCAATATCGGGCCATTTAGCTGTGTTTTCTACGTATGTTTAATAAAATTACAAGGATGAGATCCCTTGTTGGTTTTCGAACTAAAGCTCCAGAAATGTATAATACAAGCCTCTTCCCTATGCCTTTCATATAATTACACGTATTTTTATGGATTTCATGAATAAGAGAATGAGTGGTACGAAGATATGTATGGACTGCACTAGTACTCCTTTAAACCTTGAGGTAATGCGGTGTATGAGGGTACTGTGTAATGCAGCACATTTCCGGAATTTGTGGCACTAACTTAACTGTTCCTTTTGCCACTCGAGTAACGTGGCGGCTGATATGGTAGATGTGAGGGCGTAAGCGTTGTATGTATGAATATGATTATGAGCCATGCATGGGAGCCGGCACTTGTTTAAACATGTTTGCTTACCGCCCAATGTGAGGCAATCTTGAAGTTTCATAAGTTTTCATGGGTAATAGAATACCCATTTTCCAGTTTGTATTAGTTATTTTTCGGACCAAAAATATTCGTTATTGGCGTTTTCATATAATATATGTAGGTCTTGAATACTTGAGTCGACTTTGGTGGGAGGAAAGATAAACATTACACATACGTGAGCTCAGTGTAGTTGCTTACTCTCTTCCTTTTATTTATATTCGATGTGTTTTGACACGTAGTTAATGATGTCTTCCATTTTCATGACACTAAGAAGGTTGTTTTGATCTATTTTATCAATCGAGTTGTACCGACTAACAACTTTAAACATGACTCAACTTGATCGTAATATTTCTGATTCGGTTCTTAGGTGAACCGAAATCAGGGTGTTACAGTTTCAATGTAGGTATTAGAGTCCAAACTCACCGTAAATGTGACATCATGCTTGGAGCTTAGACCATAGGTCTGTTAGGACTTTTTTCAGTTTTTATCTCTATATTCTATTGCTGATTTGATTTAATTTCTAGATCGCATGATGTGTTAAGTGGCTCCTTGATCGGATGCAACTTAACACGGGACATTTAGACATATTTTTATTTTTGTGATTAATAACCTTCGAGGATGAGAACCCTTGAGTTTGATTTTGAAAACAAGATCCACCTGCAAGCCTATTATATATATTCCTTCCAAGGCCTATACATGATTCTTCTCAAGTTTTCCTGTGAGAAGTGAGACAGGGAAAACCAACAACTACACTACGCGAGCGGGTCATGTGTTAGTTAAAGCGGGCTCTAGATTTGGTGAACGTTTGTTCTATTCCTGAGGGATCCTGACAACTCCACCTTTGAGTTCCTCAAACCCGGAGAAGTGTGGAGGTTTATAGGTACTACAATGTAGTGTATGTATAAACTTGTGGTTTCAAAGGGTACTAAAGGTGCATGCTTGAGAGTACTTGGCCTATGTGCTCGGGCCTGGAGTGATACTGGGGATGTAGTGGCTAAAGGAAAAGGAAAAGAAATTGATGTTACCGCGCAAGGGATAGTTCTTAAAGTTGTAGAGACATGAGATGAGTAAGAATGGGATGTTGTTGATGCGGGGACGACGACTCCTAATTAGTTCCCTTATGAGAGATTTTGTAAATGATCATATAAATATTTTCATTTAACAAGAGGGTCAGCTCTCATATACCAAGTTGACTATTAGTTATTTTTGGACCAGTAACACTCACACATGAGCTCAGCACAGTTACTTTCTTTCATACTTGTATTTATAATTGATGAGTTTTCACGTATATTTAGCGATGTCTTCCATTCTATTGATGTCGAACGGGTTATTTCGATCTATATTATTGATCAAGTCTTATACACTAGCAGCTTTAGACATGTCTTGACTCAATTGCGATATTTTTTATCTGATTTTTAGGTGAACTGAAATAGGCTGTCACAAATTAAATCAACAGCAGAATGGTAACAACTTGTCACTAATTATTTTTTGTGCGAAATTTCGGTGGTAAATTGCCACCAAACATTGTCACCAAATTTCAGTGACAAAATAGAGATGAAAAGTCACCAAAGTTGGTGACATAGTTCGGTAGTTAAGATTTGTCACAAAATTTTGGTGATAATTTGGCCTGGCAAATTAATTTTGACACCAAAATTTTTGGTGAGATTTCGGTGACAACTTTGATTAAAAAACTTGAAAAAATTGCGGCACGCGAATGGTGGTGTGCCCACATGGGAACTAGCAAACCCACTTGCGCACGGGCACAACACGTGGGCAGCCCTAGTGTGCCCGTGTGGCATGTACCAGTGGAGCGGGAGGAGGGGTGCACAAGCGGCGTGCATGGCAGGTAGGGGTGGGCGCATATTTCCAAATTACCAGAGTCCGACCAAAGTTCGAAGCATGTCAGTACTGAATTTTAACAACCGAATTTGAGCCAAATAAAAATAAACCAGACATGGGCATTTTTTTGTCCGACCGCCCGAGTGTCTGATATTTTATATCAATAATATAATATTTTCAACATTTGTGAGGCTAATATTATGTTATCTGAAAAATTCAAATCATGATATACATTAAAATTAATTAAGTTTATACATAAAATTGATATTTAATATCTAAAATAACCCAAAATGACTTACATAGAAAAAGGATTAAAGCCATCGTCATATTTAGGAATTTAGAACAATCATTCACATCAACAATCATATCAAACCATTTACTATATAGTTAGAATGCTCTTAATTAGTACCATAGTTTAATAAATTTTCAAAATTTATCTCCTATGCACTTCCAAGTCAAACAAAAGATAATCAATGTATAGAAGCTCTAAAATAATCTTCGACATCATAATTTATTCTAATATTACATATACTTCTAAGACAAAATATTCTAGTAATTGATTCTTCATCCAATGTAGCTCGCCTACATAAAAAGTATACAAAGAGTTAATTACTTGTAAAAATATTGTACAAATATTAGAAGAGTAAAAACTAAATATAACATTTCGCATGCTCATTATAAACATGCAGATGTTGGAATACTATTTCCATCAACACAATCATCAATATATTCCCATTCTTCAATACTCATACTTCCAAATAAATTTGATGATGAACTTGATTGTTTCTCTATAAGTAAAAAATATAATAGCAAGAGAAGAACATATGTTAAAAAATATACTAAAAATAGAAAATACATGAATATAAAACATGAATTATCTTCATATTCACTCATCAACCAATTTTGGGCATGCATCAAAGCTTCAATTGATTTTGGGCTCAAACTATTCCTAGTTAAACCAATTGTTTGTTCTCCAATGCTAAATGCTGATTCTGAGGCAACAGTTGTCATAAGAATGACTAAAACATCATGAGCAATTTTTCCAATATTTTACTATGTTCAATCTTTACCATGATAATATATCAAATTGTTTATCTATTCTATCTACAAAAGGAATATTTTGTTCATCAAAATAATTCTCCAAATCAGTTCGCATTGGCTCATTTAATGAACATTCCATAATCAACTTGCTTACTCCTTTCAATCTCCTACTTGGGTCTCAAATAGGGCGAATACTTGATGAACTTTCAATTCTAATAGAGGGCTTGTTTGACACACATTTAACCATATATTTCATATTAATCTTATTTTTGAATTTTTCCATTGTAATATAATATTTCTTTATTCAAACATTTTTTTGTAATAAAATGATTTTAATTTTTATGCTTATTGACATGTGAGAAACTAAAAAAATAAAAGAGATAATGATTAAATAAATGAGATAATAGTTATTTGTGAGAAAAATAATATTATAATGAAAAAATAATTAGATAATAAAATAAATATGAGATGAAAATATTTTTCTATATTGACCGAATTTTGACCGTGTCCGACTGTGACCGACTTGATTGAAGAATTTTGACGGTGGATGACTAACTTTTGCCCAAGATTAAGTGGGCAGACATGGACAATGCCTTGCCCAATGCCCGATCGATCGACGCCCACCCCTAATGGCGGGGAGCAAGCGATGGCAGCCGTGGCGGGGCGTCGAGACAAGGGCTCAGGGCGGTGTGGCCATGCGGCGGTGAGGTCTTAGGGTGGGGGGACCGTGAGGCGGTGTTGGCCATGAGGACTGCGGGACAGTGATAGCCGCAGGGCAATGAGGATTGTGGAGTGAGGCGACGAGGCTGTAGTGGCGGCAAGGTTGCTGGGCTATGGGCTTGGGCTGGGGACTTGTGACTGCAGCCGTGGCATCGGCTAGGCCACGGGGTAGCAAGGCGGCGGCATTTACAGCAAGGTGAGGTTGCGACTGCAGTGAGAGCTAGGCAATGTGGCGTGGCCGGCATACCGAGGACCGATGGGGCCACATTGTCCCAACATGCGGAGGCAAGGCCCACACATGCCATTAATAATGCAAGTGACCAAATAATAACCCCAAAATTTGCGCCAATTTTTTTAAAAAATTAAATTTGACACCGAAATTTAGGTTTCAAAATAGTGGCCAACTAATTTTGACCCGAAAATTTCTCGTGAATGTCTGATGATAATTTTTTTAAAATGCACAACTAATTTTTCGTGGCCAAAATTTTGGTGGCATGTACTTTTGAAACCAAAATTTTTGTGGCAAATGGTGGCAAACTAATTTTGACACCAAAATTTTGGTGATAGTTGATTGAAAATTTTTAAAAAATGCACCACTGACTTTTCGGTGGCTAAATTTTGGTTGCTTATATTTTTGACACTGTAATTTCGATGGCACTCAGTGGCAAATAATTTGTCACCGAATGTTTGGTGATCAAAACGGTAACAAATTTCCCTGTTGATTCTAATCGATGACTTTTTGTGACAAATGTTTTTATCAGTGTATTTTTGTAATAGTTTGGTGGCAAATTTGTCACTGATAATTACGATAACAAATTTTCAGTGACTGAAGGTCCACGGCTCACTTGCGAACCAAATCGGAAATACTACTGGCTATCAAACCATTCGCTAATCTATTTAATTCGGTCAAGCCAACCCGGATCTACCATCGACATCTTAAGATGGTGATGCAAACATTCAATGCATGGATGAGATGTTTAGGTTCTAACGTTGTTCTTGATGTATGATATGATATGTCATTTAAAAATACATTAGGGATCACCTTGTCAGCAATAGATATTATATATATATAATATATATATATATATATATATAATGATAAAATCGTTAAACAATGCCCAAAACATTGTACTTTCACACAACATTCACATAATAATCATTTTAATTTCTTGAGTCAGGTATTGACCCCATTTGTTCATCTCGTTCCATACTATGCATAATAATCATTATTCACATATCATATCATGATTTTCACACAATAATTGCTGCAATAAGGCATCATTTCATTTATTCACGATAAAATGCATAGATAATTATCATAGCACATTGTCATTCCATCTCAGCAGGGACATGTGTCCAAGTTGTATTGCTACTCCTCCACAGTCCCGACAGCGCTCAGTCATTCAAGTTCTCACTTACATATATAATGCAAAAAGTCAGTAAAAAATAAATATATTGTAAAACCCATGACTCGAGTCAGGGTTTTACGTTACCGAACCAGTCGGTTCGACCGTTGGTTCGAGTCGAGTCAGTTCATGAACCGCGTGCTGAGTCGAGGCCAGCCGTGAGTTATGAGCGATAAGAGTCAGGTGTACCTGAGTATATGATGATAACGTCGAGAAGATGGTGATAAATGAGTTATCAGAATATATGAAAGTATGCACTATTTTTTCTTTTTATATGTTTGATCGTAGAAATAGTTTTAGGCCGAATAACGCATTAGGACGC
This sequence comes from Piper betle, assembly GCA_033002965.1. Lineage (NCBI taxonomy): Eukaryota > Viridiplantae > Streptophyta > Magnoliopsida > Piperales > Piperaceae > Piper > Piper betle. Next base: position 24,797 of record JAURVB010007049.1, read on the forward strand.
GTTGGATTATATTCGGGTGGGTTATTAGTTATAGAGCATGCCATTTGGATGTTGTTGTGTTTGTTTTATTTTATGGGATTTTTTCATATTTTTCTAGATTTGTTTTAGAATTTATTACGAACTAGTTATTATTTTGACTCGAGTCAGAATCGAGTCAATACTTAATTACGAAACTGCCACTAGAGTATATTTTTCTCCATTCCCGACACCTTCCCCCTTCCAAAACCCTAGCCGTCGCTGCCCATTGTGCTCGTCGCCGCCGCTGACATCATACAGCCGCCGATCAACGCCGCCCCGCCCCACCGTGCAGTCGCCGTGCCACCACGACCCACCCCGGCCACCGTCTCGCCGCCACGACGCCAGAATCGCCCCACAAGCCGCGACGCCCTCCCTCGTCGATTCGCTGCCGTCCGGACCGCACCGCCGCCGCTGTGACCCCGACGACCACCCCCTCGCCGTCGCCGACGTTTCCCCATCATCCCGACCGCCGTCGAGGCCGGCCGTAGCCCTGATCGGAGCACGCCGCCGCCGCCGCCCGTTTTCGACGCTGTCGCCGACAGCCATCGCCGCCCTGGCTACCTTGTTTGACACCACCATTGGACCAAGCTCGTCGAGCTGGTGCCGATAGACCCCCTGATTGCCCCGTCCCGAAACATCGCCGGAAAACCGCCAGAAACTGTCGACACTCGCCGGAAAACTGCCGGAACCGCCGGAAAATTGGATTCATGGAAAATTCACCGGATCATCCGCCGAACGCACCCGGTCCAATCTGATCGGACTTCGGACGCCGCTAGGTGCCGAATTCAAGTTTCGAGCCACGAAACGAAAACCCTAGTCGTCGCCGATTTTCGACGACGCGATGTATAATTTATTTTAACTTAATTATTTGAAAGTATTGATTATTAGAATTGCATGCTAGGATTGGTGAATTGTGTGTTATAATAATATATATAAATGTAGATTTGATTAAGGATAAAATATGAAATTTGTTTGATTGAGTGGTGTTAAAAATGGAGGCTAAGAAACTAATTAGGGTAACTAGGTAATGATCATGATCTAATGCAAACTAGCCTAAGTAGACTTGCTAGAATTGATATAGGTTGATGTGTGTTGATTGATGCGTGATTGTGTTGATTGTGTGTGCATGCTATAGGATGTGTGATTCATCATGCGGGCGTTAGTTTTTAGCTTGATTGTGTAGGTACGGTGTAGGAGCTCGCCGCCTAGGTGCGTGGACCCGTTTGGAGCTTCTACCAGGTCCGTTTAGGACTCGTTCTCTGTTTTTACGCTACTCTATTGTGTATTTGATTTATCATGTGCAGGACGAGTTAAGTGGCATTTTATCAGATCCCACTTAACTCGGGCCATTTAGCCAACGATTTTTCGGATTAATAACCCTCGAGGATGAGATCCCTCGAGTTTGTTTTCGAACTTCAGATCCAGCTCACGATGCCTTCGGGCCTATTGTATAAATCCCAACCTAGACCTATATATATGTATAGTTTTCGCGTTTTCAGTGAGAGATTGAATGAGGGAAATCCGACTACCGTGCTACGCGAGCGGGCACGTGTGAGTCGATAGTGGGCTCTGGAATGGTGTGCGGGCCGTTTCATTCCCGAGGGATCCTGACAACTCCACCTTTGAGTTCCTCAAACCCGGAGAAGTGTGGAGGTTCACAGGTACTGTAATGGAGCGCATATCTAGACTTGTGGTTTCAAAGGGTACTAAAGGCGACTGCCTGAGAGTGCTCGGCCTTTGTGCTCAAGGCCAGGAGTAATATGGAAGGTGTAGAGGGCGAAAAGGAATGAGATTTGATGTGAGAAGCGATAGAGAAATGGCTAAGGTATGAGAATGAGAAAGAAAGGGGGACGCTGTCGACCCGCGGGCGACGGCTCCCATATGTGCCCTGATGAGAGTTCTTGAGGAAGTATATGGTTTTCATTCAACAGGAGAGTTTGCTCTCCTGTGCCAGATTGATATTAGTTATTTTCCGGGCCAGTAACACTCGTTACTGACGGTTTTTCTATATATATGTAGGTGAGGAATGCAAGCGATGAAAGCTGTCGGGACTGCGGAGGAGCAGCACGGAACCGCGCACACATGTACCTGCCACGTGTAACGTATAATGATGATGTGTTAATGCTATGTGAATGATAATTTAGATGTATTTGTTTGGATGAATTGCCTGTTATGAAATGAATGGATAGATGTGAATGAGCAGGGAACCTTGAGTTCAGCCTCGGCTTAGATGAAAACAAATGAGATAATAATGGAATGCCGCGGTAGATTGTTATGTTTTGTTGTATTTTGATAAAATATTTATATACCTTTGTTGTGGACAGGTTGGCCCTTATTGCACTTTTAGGGGAAACTCTGTCCGTTTTTACGTAGTAGTATATATTTTCTTTTGGTTTCTCATTTATTGTTTTGTCTTGTTTTTGCTTGTACATCATAGCATTGCATGTAGGACCGCGTTAGAACCCACTTGTTCCCATTCATGCATTTCATGTTTGCATCTCCATCTTGAGACGCCGAGGGCAGATCCGGGTCGGCTTAACCGAACCCAGTAGATTAGCGAATGGTTCGGTCGCCGATGACATGTCCGGGTCGGTTCACGGGTGAGCCGAAACAGGGTGTTACATATATAATCAAATTGGCATATGAGAGCTAACTCTCATGTTAAATGAAATCCATCATACTTCATTATTAAAATCACTCATAAGGGCACTAATTAGGAGCTGTCAGCCTCGGCTTGACAACATCCCATTTTGGCTTGTTAGATGCATCAGCATTTTCAAACTATCCCATGCTCGAGAAAATCAATTATCTTAAAGCCCACTACATCCTCCGTATAACTCTTGGCCCTGAACACAAGAGTCGAGTACTTTGTGGCTGACACCTTCAATACTCCTTTAAATCCACGAGTCTACACATGCACTGCATTGCAGTAGCAGAATCTTCCATACTTCTCAGGGTTTGAGGAATTCAAAATGTGGAGTTGTCATAATCTTTCAAATTGGAATGACCCACTCACCAATCCAAAGCTCGTTTTGACTAGCACGTGCAACCACTCACGGTGCACGTGAGTTGACTTTGCTTTGTCTCACATTTCACTGGAAAATTAAAAACAACTATACATACAAAGGTTTGGGTACGGATTATAATATAGTAAGCCTGAAGGCATCAAGATTTTGATCTGAGTTTTCTAAAACAAACTCGAGAGATCTCATCATTAAGTGTTATTAATAGGAAAATTTGTATGACTAAATAGTTTGTGTGGAGTCAGATATGATAAATCCTCCACTCGACAAGTCTGCTTACTTGCTAAATCAAAACAAGATAAAGTGAGAAGCTCAAACTAGAAGTGAGTCCTAAACATACCTGGTAGAAACTCTAATTCTGTCCACGCACCTAAGCAGTGAGCTCCTAGTCCATACCTACATATCAAATCTAAAAGCTAACACCCACTATCTAAATGATGCATCCACACATCCTAAATAATACACGCATATTAAGCATTCACATCATGATTTCTTAATTTACATTGCAATTAATTAACAATTCATACATAGTTTACTTAATATGTTCATTAGCATTTATTTCATATCATTCAAATCATGTAAATTCATTTTTATTTCCAATAAATTTTTTTACTATATCAACCAATCAAATCCTAGCATGTTATGCTAATTATTATCAATTTTAAATAATTAGGTCGAAGTTAATTATACCTTGCATAGTAGGCGATCAGCGACGACTAGGGTTTATTGAATGCTTCACGACTTGAATTCGGCACATAGTGGTGTCCAAAGTTCAATTGGGTTTGCAGGAATCTGGCAAAAATCCTGTGATTTTTGGCAAATTCCATTAAATCCGGTTTTCGTACAGCTTCTGACAGTTTTCCAACAGTTTCTAATGGTTTTCAGAGACTTTTCTAGTGGGGTGGTTTGGGTTGTTGATCACCACTAGCTTGGCGAGCTCGACACGACCTCGGTGATGGTGAGGGCGGCGGTGGTGACTATGGTAGCCAGAAGCAGTGGTCATGAATGTCGGGGTCGGGGATGCCCAATCAAGGTCACTGATCACCCTTGGGCGAGCCTCAGCAGTGGTGCTCGGTGGGGGAAGAGGTTGCTTGGGGTCGAAGGGGCGGCGAGGGCAGAGCGGCGCTGCCAGCAACGAAATCAGTGTTGGGGAACGGCTTGAGACTCAGTGTGTCATTGAGGCCGGGTACCGGCCAGGATGGTGGGGGATGACTCGGCGATCGGGATGCGAGAGGGGAAGACATTGGGGGTGAAGGGTTCGGTGACGATTTTTTAATTAAAAGTTTACTCGATTCCGACTGAGTTAAAAATAATAACTAACTCTTAATAAGTTCTAAAAAAATCTAGAAAAATATGGGAAAATACCATAAAATATAATTCGCTTTATAACATCAAAATGACATATTGTATACCTAATAACCCACCCAAACTATTATATAACCCATCCTAATGCTTTATTTCGTTTAAAAAAATTCTACGATCAAATATATAAAAAATAATTGCATATTGTCATATACTCTAATAATTTATTTCTTATCATTTTGTTAACGTTATTATTATATATTCGAGTGCACGTGACTTTTATTGCTTATAACGTACGATAAGCCGACTTAGCATGTGTGTCATGAAATTGACTAAACTCGAACCGCCAGCTGAATCAATTGATTCGATGATATAAAACTTTGACTCGAGTTATGGATTTGCATAGAAGAATGGGAAAGGTACTCTTTAGGTCTATCTATAGGCCTTTGGATTTTTATGATTTAAATAAGACTCACGAGTTGATAAAGATTTACTAGTAGATTTCATGGTATTTTATTTATATTTTACAAAATTCTTATTAATATAACTAACTTATGTTGTTGTATCAAATTGTCATATATAAATAATTTATTTTGTTATTGTGTATCACCTCTTAATCCTCAACAATTAATATTATCACTCATGTACTTGTCTAGTTTGATTGACTCAAACATGGACTCGAACTAACTTGGGTTAAACATAAAATAAATTTAAGCTCAAGTGAACTGTTAGCAGCCTTACTCCCAGCTAAGTTCACCTACAGCTTACTATAATTTTTTTCTTCTAATTCCAAGGCCTAGCATGTACATTTTATATTTTTCATTAATTAGTTGATTATACATAAATAATTAAATAATTTTGGTCTCCGACAGAAAAAAATATTTTTTCATCATAGCATATGAAATATAAACTCTTGGGAAGTGCCATTTTGAGTTTGATCCACCCTTTAACCTCGTTTTCCTAATGTTATGTTTAGAGTCCTCACATTATTTTATTTTTAAAATTTTTGTATTAATTAATATAAATCAGAACAATATTCACACTTTTTCTTTCAATATAATATAAGGGGAATTAAGAGTATTGTCAACCTTTTTAGTAAGAATCAAAGTACAAAACCTCTTATTAATGTCTACAGTGTTTTTTAATAAGGGGGCTATTCTGTGGGTCCTTTCTTTACTAGTTGCATGAAGTTTTTGTCACTTATTTTATTAACTGTTTTTAATAAATGTAAAGTAATAAAGTTTTATCAGTTGAAAAATTACAAATGACAAAATCTTGATATAGTTAACACCCTTTTTTATACTAACCCTTCTTAATACTTGAAGCTTCTTGAGTTAGAAGGCTTGAGAGTGATAATGCATAGGTATTAACAGAATCTTCTTTGTTAATTTAACTAATCATTATAAAACTTGCTTAATTAACTTTCTATGATATCTTTTTTAGAGTATAAGAAACATATATAATAAGATTATCCGATTAGTCATACAATTTAGTACCTAATGAGGTAAGATCAAATATATTAGTAAAGGTGAGCTTATAATGTTTAATTTGATTAATCACTTTTAAAAAAATAACTAAGTTCATTAGTTTATGCTAATTAAATCGATTTTTACATATGCTAGCCAAGGCATGTCGTGTCATACGTGAGTTATGTTATAAATAAATTTAATTTTATAAATAACATCTTCTTGAATAATAAAATAAACTATAATAATCTAATGTATTAGATATAGATTCTGATTAATTATGACTTTAAAGATAAATCTTAATTAAATAAAAAGATTTATTATAATAATTTAATTTATTTTTTATTATATTTTGATTAACTAAATTTCTTACTGTTTAATCATAGGCCAACATAAGATAAATCCTAATTGAATGAAAAGATATATTATAATAATTTGATCTTTTATTTTTTATGTTATGTTTATTGAATCTTGATTGATTAAATCTCTAACTTTTAATCAAAAACTAGTATAAGATAAATCTTAATAGAACCAGAAGATATACTATAATAATTTAATTTTTAATTTTACGAAATTTTGATCAACTAATCTCTTGCTTTTAACTAGAGACAATTATAAAATTCCCCTTTATTAATAAAAGTACGTAAGAGTAGATATAAACTTTCGAGAGTGATAGCAACCTCACTTAAAAAATCATTCTACCACAATTTCATCCACTTATATTTTATGAACATGAAAAATTCAATTATTATATACAAGTTTCTAGCTTGGACGCATGAGCATGATATTGAGATTTTTTATTACGTAACGTAGTAGCTAGCTAGCTTGTACCCTACATGTTAAACAATCGGTCGAATATTGCCAGCACGATCAGATGACCATATATATGGAGCAAGTCCGGTCAGGAACATTGGTACACTGCGTAGTGTATGTGACGCAATGTCGGACCAGGACATCACGGCCGGAAAGTGATAAATTCGAAAGGTAGGGGGCCCCACACATGAATGAGGTTGCAACCTTTGTGGCTTCCATAAGCTGGAAGCGTTGCAAGTCTCTCTCATCACATTTATTCCCTTGTCCGGGAGTGTAGTGGAGGCCAGCAAGTCACCCTCATTTGAAAAGCTCGGCATATACGATATGAAAAATAACGAGGTCTTAATATTACTTGTAATATTAGTTGTAAGACCAGTGGTGGTTGATAATGCCTATTTATTATCAAAATTTCTAAACTCTTAATCAAAATAATAATTTCTCCAGATTCGGTCTTGCAGTTTAATTAGGCGTAATACCTTCTGTATGAGTTTATTTTGATGTGTGTGTATATATATATATATACACTTGTATCGGCTAACATAAGTTTTTTTAAATAAAGTAATTAATATTTTGTACTTTTTTGCGTGATAAGTGTGATTGTTTATATTACCCACCATATTTAATACTGACTTATAAAGTAATGAGGATCCTATATATTTGTATCTATTTTGAATAATATTATCTATATAGATAGATAATATATGTCCACTTGCCTAAGATATAAATAAAAAATAAGTCTAATTTGGTAATGAGTAAAATTTTTGGCCTTTAATCATTTTTTGGGTTTTTTATCTATAACTGTGCTAAAAATGTAAATAAATCCTTTAATTTGTGTAGAATAAAAACTCAAAACTTGAATTCAAATCTGCAATGTTGTGAAGTTGAGCTGACTATAAGTTATTTATATTATTTTTAATTCAACAATTAAAAGTTTATATGAAATTAATGTACATTGATCTTTTTGACACTTGGAATTGATGATATATAATTTGTATTAGTTTAAAATATTGATTTAATTAAATCAAAATAAAAATAATGTTTATATATTGTTTATTAGTTGACTAAAATTTATAAAATTTGGCTTGAGAAGTCAAAGTGGAATCGACTTATAAGATAAAAAGTTTTTAGGCTATTGTTAAAAGGTAAGAAATGGATATAGCTAAAAACTTCTCCAATAACCAACAACAAGTGCTTAAGTATACATTAGAGATGATATATAAGAATGATCAGAGTTCAATTACTTGGAACTTGTAAAGATAAGTTATATGTGAAACCGCAATGGAATTTGAGTTGAGAGAGAAAGCGAGAGAGCAACAAGCAACCACCGGCAGGAACAAGTGGACACATTGAATGCATCTCTATCATCCTCTCTCTCTCCTCCTTGCTTCAAGTCTCAGTATTTAAGAACATTACAAACAAGTACAATACACTTCCCCAACTTGTAAAAACCTAACACAAACACGCACACACACAAAAAGAGATTAATCCTAAGCCACTCATCCCCACCACATTATTATGCATTAGGTTTTCCGTCAACCAGCCCTACTTACAACCTAAAAACCACATCACAACTACAGAAATAGAGTGACTAATGCTACAACAACTTCGACGGCCTTGCTTACTTATTCTCTTTTGAGATATTATTGATCATGTTTCCTATACCATAGGTAGATCACTAATCATAATTAGTCCAGCCATTAACTCAGTCAGATATTGATAATTAGAACAAGGTTGAGTTCGCCGGCGACGAGTTAACCATCTCGAATATGTTGCTCCAATAATTCTTGCTCTCGTCGTCGTCCCCATCACCGGTAGCATTGTCCGAGTCCCTTTCCCCGCCAGACGAATTCCGGTCGTCGCCACTGCCATTAACGTTGTCGAAAAGCATCCCGGTGAAGCCGTCTATGTACGCCGGAGCTTCGTTTTCCTCGCCGGCGCCTTTGGCCGAGTGGGCCGAGTTAACCCAGCTACCATCCGGCGAGAACAAAATGTCATGGAGTGGGAAGTTGCACTTGATCTCTTCTTCCCCCTTCTTGCATCCCTCAATGAAGTCCAACGCCGGTGCAACTGTCCGGCTCTGGTTGGCGGCCATGGCTGCGTTGCTGTCGCCGAAGGAGAGGGTGGAAGTTGGGGACTCGAGGTCGCCGTTGAGGAGGATAGTTGCAGCACCCTTGCATTGCTTGGCCGCCAGCCATATACCCTGCCAAGCCTTGAGCACGTCGAGGCAAGGCGGTGAGGCCGCTTTGGCATGGCCGGACGTGCGAGTGCTGGGCGAAATTGCCGCTGTTCGGAGTTTCGACTCCCTCACGAGTCTGGCCTCGGCCTCCAACCGAGCGCTCTCCCACTGGGCCATGTGACTCAGGTTGGCCGCGTTCTTGGTCTGGCCGTCGGCGATGCCGAGAGCGGCGCTCTTGGGCTTGTGGGTCACTGGATCTATCCCCATCTTGTCTAGCCGCTTCTTCAAATGGGTGTTCCAATAGTTCTTGATCTCGTTGTCCGTTCTTTTTGGCAAATGGGTTGCTATTGCCGACCACCTGATAACACATAAGATTCTTAGCTTTAACCTTGTGTTAAAGAAGCTCTAGAAGATGTCAATGTTGCATTGGTCTCAACGCCTACCCAGATCATGATTGTTATTTGCATTCAATTAAAAAAGGATATGAAGGTTGGTTGGATAATTGGATGTACATGGTGATAAACACCAGGAAAGTTGGGATTATAAAGTTGGGAGTGTTATAATAATAATCTTGCTAAACTAAGAAAATGTGGCAGCTGGAGTATTCCGAGTCAATTTAAAGGTGAATTCAGAACTACTTAAGAAGGGTCTATGATTTATAATTCTATTCACTGTATGTTGCAATGTAAAGGTGTACTTGTGCATAAATCTTTCTACAGAGGATTTACTGTTTGAAGTAGTGAAACTAAAGCAGGCTATATTGTATGGAAATTAGACAGTCAAGCTCACAGTTGATGTGGATCATTTTTTTCTTCACATTCATGCCACTCATATAGGAAGTTAGAAATGCAAGGTTTGGTTATCAAATTCAGAAATATCTCATAATTAGGAATTTGACTTTAATTCTCAATAATGGAAATTGGTCAGGATGAAGAAACTGACCCATTTATTCATGGACAGGTGGGAAGTTCAGAAAGCTGATAGTTCATGGAACAAATGCAAATCAAATTATGATATTGGAGCTTTAATAGATATTACCAATTATCATCTAGCTGAAATAAGACTTGAAAATTCTTGGGTTGTTCCTCTTGCAATGGCTATCAATTAAGATGGAAAAATTAAATGAAAGTATATATGTCATCATTTTTCTTGGTAATTTTACTACAAGTTCCAACAAATTATTCGGTGGCCAAAGAGGCATGCAGGAAAAAGAGTAAATTAACATCAAACCAAGCTAATAAATATTATTTTTAGCTGCCACTACTGATCTTCCCAGCTATATAAAAAACATTATAAAATATATGAGAATGATCTTTTTAGATGTCTGGGTTTATCTGTAGAGCAACTGATAATTATTCTTTATACATATTTTTCTGTCTATTGTCCACAAGGAAGCTTGACAAAAGACTTCCACAGAAACAAACTCTTCCACAACCGATCGAAAGCAGGTGAGCAAAATCAAAATTTACCTGTTCCCAAGTAAAGCATGGAGTTGGATAATGGTCTGTTCGTCCTGCAAGCTAAATTTCCCCCTCTTAATATCCGGTCGGAGATAGTTAGTCCACCTTAACCTGCAACTCTTCCCACATCTCTGAAGACCTACAAACCAAGAAACGGAAACAAACTTCAAATTCTATGATCAACAAGCTACATAGAAGAAAACTAAAATGACGTCTTAGTAGCACTTGATCAAAGTAAGACCAATCAAGCTGGGAATTGAAGATGCATACCAGCTTTAGCCGGCAAGAGCCTCCAGCTCCCATGGCCATGCTCTTCGATGTAAGCTAGCAGCTTCTGGTCTTCCTCCGGCGTCCATGGTCCCTTCTTCAGACCCACCTTATCACAACAAGGAGATCTGCCCATGTTGTCACAGAGTCAACTAGATCCAAGCAAACCCAACACTACCACCTAATTTTCTGATTGAGAAAGTGTGCAATTGTTGGAAGGAGCTAAGATAGAATCATAGTATGATCTCTTGGGCAGGACGATGAGGAGAATTGCTATTGGGGAATGAGAAGGAGAGTAAGAGTGGAGCAAGTGATGAACAAAGGGGGCACTAGTAGCAGCACATGTGCAGTAATTCCGAGAAGCAAAACGAGCGGATATATAAGGTGCTGCGACCGAAATGCCCTCCTATATTTTTATGATTCCACCACCACCATAAAGTAAATAAAACGAATGTCAAAATTCACACCACTAAACGTTATACATATAATAAGATAGAAATAGATGGAAGTTGAAAATTGAGCTTCCCTTTTTGGGTACCCTAATAGATACATGACGCAGCTGCATGGTAACACATCTTATTCACGTTAACCTCCAAGCCTAGTGCAAGTATTACTTGGGCGTAGTGAAGTCACCACTTCAGGAAACTATGGCATCATATATTAATAAGTCAACAAAATTTTAAATTTTTCATAAAAAAGATCATTACATAATATTTTTTGAAATTCTTTCGCTACAAAAAAATGGCATCAATTGACATCAAATTTGTCACTAAAATTCTAATTTTTTTATGAAATCACAAAATTCACTTCAAATTATTTTCAGGACAATAATCACTGATGCTCTGCTTTCTCGTAGTATGTGTTCCACTTTAGCTGACACTATATTGGTTGAGACGTTAACTAATTACATTTTAGCCTGGTAATCAAATAATATGTATCTAGCTAATTCTTATACCATTGAAAGGTGACAAAAAATTATGCCACTAAATGAGCCGGACCATGGCAATTGGTGGCCATGAGTAATATTAATGTCGATTAATTAATATTGGTCCATTGTCCTTACCACTCGTGTGGAGGATGTAAATTATGGGGTGGTGAGTAGTTATATTGAAAAATAAGAAGGTACCACTCCAATATATGTTTGAGTAATCGAATAATTGGATGATATAACTGCGGTTGATCAGTCCTTGTAGATGGAATCAAAATATCAAAGACTTAAATTCTACTTATAGCATCATTGAATAATCACCCGCACCATATTAAAGCCCTCCGCAACCCACGGTCCAAACTAAGCAGTCAATTAAATAGACTGCAAAAGTAGCACTTAATACTGATAAAAATGTATATTTACCACCGCCAGGGTCCAGAAATTTCTTTAAAAAAGAGTAAGGGTACAATGGTCAAGGACATGTAACATAAATGTGTTTATTTACTTCATTATTTTGTTGGATACTTGATATTTTTTAAAACATTAATGGTACAATTGTCAAGACAAGTAACATAAATGTATCAATTTACCTCATCATATATTGTTGGGTACTTGGTAGTTTTTTGAAAAATTTAGGGCACACTGGTCAAGATAAGTATTTCTGTATAAATTTACTTCATAATAATGGTGGGTACTTCATATTTTGTTTTTGACAAATTAAGGATAATGATCGAGACAAGTCACACATGTATTAATTGACCTCATTATATTGTTGGGTACTTAATTTTTTTTGTTGAAAATTTAAGGGTATAACGGTCACATATGTATTAATTTACCTCCAAATATTGTTGGGTATTTGATTTTTTTAAAGTAAGGATGCAATATTGGTCAAGAAAAGTAAGATATATGTATTAATTTAATACCTCATAATATTGTTGGGTACTTAATATTTTTAAAAACAAAATTAAGTTGAGAAAAGGAACAGAATTGTGAATCTGGTGAGCTCTAAGAGAGGGATCAGATGGGGCCTATTTTCATATGGAGGGTGACATAGGGGTCACCTCCTTTATACCATTGTTCCTTACTTGGTCGGAGTCTTCCATGCATGGTACCTTCTCTAGTTATTGTTGCCATTGCAATTTCTTCGTCTCTTTCTCTTTAACTTGGTCTCAAATTCTTATTCTTCTTGAGACTATCATTATCTCCTTAGCAGTCCTTTCTTAGGTTTCCAATGTTTGCAATCTATTCCTGTGTGGGAATCAACTTCTAGCATGTTATTCGGCCATCGCTACAGACCGAAAATGAGAACCTTTGTTTTCCCCTTAGGTGGAGGAGGCTCTTTCAAAATGAGGTGCAAAGTTATGGCAAGCTAGATTGATCTTTTTCCTAGAGAAAAAAACAAAAATAGAATTTTCACTTTATTTTTTTATAGGAAAGAATCATTAGAAAGAAAGATGGTTCTTTGCAAACGTATGGATGTAACCAAAACTTTTAATATTGTACCGGTTACTATATCCGGTTTAAGAATACTTAGGTTTAACTGGATCTATTAGAATTCAACTAATTTTAAAATATACATATAATATTTTAGATGACATTGAAAATATTTTTGGGATCAATATCGAATTAAGTACCAATCAAAATACTGCAGTTTTTAGCGAATAATTGGGTACTAGGGAAAAACGGGGCTAAAAAAGGGGAGATTGTTGAGTGTAAATTTTGATGGTTCTTACCTAAAACTCTTGAGTCACTACGGAAACATTGAAAGTTCAAAGATAGTTTTTCTTGCCCCAAAAGTAACTCAATGCAAGTTACAAGGTTACAGAATACCTTTGACATGCCTCAGTCAAGTTAGAATTTATGCAAACTCTTCCCTTTCAAATAGTATAATTCACAACTTAAATTGAGTTTGGTTATGAAACTTTTCAGAATCTAGAGGACATCAATAGCTTTCTAACATTTCAAGTACTTAATTTGAAGTTCTATACAAAAAATAGCATTTGAAAATCTGCACCAACTTCGACAAGTTGATTGGCTGAACAATTGGCAGCCAAACGTACTTTGGCAGCAGGTAAGAAAAAACACTAGCAATTTAGCAAGAGATCGTTAGGCGATCGACTAATGATCGATGGATTGATTGGCTGCCTATCAGTCAACAAACGAAAACTGTGATGATATCCTAACGTGTAAAAATCATATCTCTCAACTTACGCAACATTTTTAGCTAAAATTTGGAGCAATGATAGATGAGATTCTATAGTTTATTAATAAAAGAATCACATAATTTGGAGCTTTGCAAATTGATATATTAGCTTCCAAATTCGAACCAAAAGCCAATCTTCGACAAGCGAATGGTGATCGTTCGGCTATCAATCAATAACTTAGATTTGGTAAAACTAGTCGTTGGAGGGTTGATGTGACAATTTCATATGCATAACAGCCAACACTCCTTCCTAAGAGGTTCTTATCTATAAATAGGACTTTCAAGAATGTCTTTACACAACTCTAGAGAGATTACAAGCTTAAAGCATTGGTTTGACACATCATATTGTTTGTAAACATCATGTTGATTTTGCTTTCATATTCAAGGGTATTGTATTAGCATAAAGCAAGTCTATTAAAGGACATATGTAGCCATCGCTCATGTATTGGGCTATTTGTTGTAAACTCATTATATTTGTTGAACCTTTTGATTGATAACAACTTCAAACTCTCTACATACAAGCTTTAAAAATCAAGTTTAAAGAATCAAGAGAAGTGTTGAAGTATGGAACACTTCAGTACTTCTCCGGTCAGAATGTGAGGTGTAGGCTAAGAAAGAATAGAGTTCAACTTTCGGTTAACCTTTTGTTAGCGGTTTGACAATCGAAGATCTATAGCTTGGAAAGATGTTGTGAAGCTTCAAACTTTGACAGGCCTTCGGTTGAGGGTTTGGTAACTAATGTGAAAGAGGGAACCCTAGGGCTAACGTAGCAAAGAGTTAAGGAGGACTTAGACTAAGCTTCAATTAAGGGTTTAGCAGCCGAAAGGGGGTTTGGGAACCCTAGGCTAACATGGTGAATGAAAATTGAAATTGAGGAAAGTTCAACTAAACTTCAGTTGTGGGTTCGGCAACCAAAGCTAATGTGGTTAGTTTTAAGTGAATGATCGGTTGACATTCGATCAACCAATTGTTAGGGAAAATTTGCTAAAACTAGCCTTTGAAGATTGCAAATGATGGAGATTTGAATCTCAATGGCAAATATTTTGGAAAAGTTGTTGGACACCTATAAATAAAGCCCTGGAGAGGGGGGAGTGTTTTGATATACCTTAGATGATGTTGAACCCTTAGATTCTTTTAGATCAATTTGGAAAACTCTAACGCGTGTTAAGATTGGTTTTACCTATTAAAGTATGTTTGTACACTTTGATTGTATATCCAAGGAGAGACTCTTGTGTGAGACATGCTCAAATGCATTTGAGCTGATTATAAACTTCCTAGGTGTAGGGAGTGTGAGTAAGTATGTTACCTAGAGAAGGAGGGTGTTTGGCTTGGAAGACTCCCTTAGCTTAAGGGTGTAAACTTGTAAAGGGAGGTGTAGCTTCAAGTAGTAATTCCTCCTCGGATGTTTAGAGCTGGTTGTATGACTCTTTGACATTTAGGAGATACTTAAAAAGGAAGACTTATAGCTTGCAAAGTTCCTTAACACTTGGTGTTTATAGAGAAAAGCTTGTTAGAGGCTAATAAAGGGTTAGGAGTGCAAACTTCCTTAGCACTTGGTGTGTAAAGCCCAACCTATCAGTTCAGTATTTTTATGATTGGTTTGGCTTTGATTTGACTTGGTTAGCATTTCGGCCGGTCCAGTTCAATTGGGTTGGCGCTAAGTGGGTCATTGTGTGTTGTTATGGACTTGGGCATTGGGTGCATTTACCATTGCATTTATTTGGTCAGCCCCAATTGCTAAGGCATGGTCTTGTTGTGGTTTAGGTTGTTTAGTTAGCCTAGGGCTGCCCATCGTGTTAGAGTCATGTCACATACATCCTCCGCATACTCTCTAGCCCTAGATGTACCCTAGTAGCCTTTTCCAGTTAGCCTCAACTTCTTTCCCCTCTTTCCCCTCTATTTCCCTCTTTTCTTGTCGTATTGGGGTCTAGAGCATGCATGTGCTCAGTGCGACGTCTGTTGAACACGCTCATGCACATACTCTTTTTTTTAACAAAAACCTTAGCAGCCACAATCCAAAAACTATCATATCCGTCTCCTCTTCTCCCCCTCCTCTTGGCCACCACCCTCCTCATCCTTCTTCCCCCTCTTTTTTACCCTTTTCTCCTCCTTTTCTCTTCCTTCTTCCCCCTCTTTCTTCCTTATCTTCCTTGTCTTTTGGGTACATTTTTCTCCTTTTTTGGTTGTTTTACATGATTTGCATTTTTTTATGTAGACCATATCATTTTGATCATTTTAGAATATTGTTCAATATGTTTTGCGTGTCAGATCACTACAAAAATCTGATTTTTATATAAAATTTGCACCTTTATTGTTGTTTGGATTGTATACTGTGTTTAATGATTGTGCATGATAAAACACTTCCTAAATTACCTAATCTAAGGTTATAATAATAAAAAGACGTGAACATTATAACTTTATAAAATTTGGGTCTTGTCCGAAATGCCCGAATCTTGTGCTAATTACCAATTAATTAAATAAGCAACATAATAACTTTCGTGATTGATTGATTTTAAAACGAACCAAATGTCTGATCTTAATTAATTTTACACTGAAATTAATTAATTTATTAAATGATAAAATATTTAATAAATAAAAATCATTATTTTTATATGTAATCTTAATTCACTCTGAAAAAGAGCCAATTGAATCCATTTGATTTGACATCTTTCAAGTTTAATATCTCAATTTGCCTTAGCGATTTAATCATTAATCATTGGGTTCCCAATTAATTTACCCAGCTAAATCAGATTATTATAATAAGTATTCAAATACTGCGTCTGTGCAGTATATTAGGATATCTCAAGTGGTATCCATATCTCTGGACACATTGACATCTTTTAATATCTCAACTACGTGGTTGTAAGCTCAAATGACATTCATAATATACTGACATCACACTTATGATTTCAATATATGATTCATTAACATGCTTAGTTTATTGCATGATATCAAATTTCACATGCGAGTACGATTATTAGATCAAATTAGTTAGTGTGTTTATTTAATTTCCTATTGCATGTCATACATCCTTGCTGCATTTAGGATTGTTCATGCATTGCATGTATTTATCGTATAAGAGCATGTAGATGTCCGCATCGCTAGGCTGCTCGAAGTTGGGCTTGCCATTGTAGGACGAGGAGCCCATCTTAAATTTGTTAGGACTCTCTTCTACTTGATCTTCTACTTGGCTCATGTGATTTGATTTATATCGTAGAATGTAACAAGTGGCATTTTATTAGATCCTACTACTTATGGGTCATTCAACCGATCTTCCGGATTAATAAAACCTCAAGGATGAGATCCCTTAATTAGTTTTCAAAAGATTATAAGATCCAGCTTAAAGTTGCACTTTACTGCTGTATGACATCTCTATGCCCAGATTTGATATACGTATTACATTTACGAATTTTGACTTGCACGCAAGATGGATGGGGCTGCATAACATTGCCAAGGGGCCTAGTTAGTACCCACTGTGGTGCTCGGTAAGAGTAGTCTTATATATATGATATCAGATTACTACTTGTATGTAGTATATATTTTAGCAATATTTGGCATGTTGCCTCCGTGGAGTATATTCGGACTATGCAGTGCTATAATGATTATCAGCTAGGCCCTATTGGCCGTATTACTTGCATGTTATCATGAGTTATTATCCCGTCCATGTGTATGAATTATCAGTAATTTTGATTAAGCTCTATTGACCACTTGCTTATGATCAATGTCTTGTGGATGAATCATTGTTTCTTTTTAGTTCCTTGTGGACAATCATTTTATCCATTTCTCAGTATTGAGATTTTTCCTATTAGTTATTTGGGACTCAGTAATACCCGTTACTCACACATTTTCTTATATTATGTAGGTGAGCAGCTTGGTGTTGGCTAGTGTGGTTGCACAGATTACGAGGACTCTAGTGGATGTTGGACTCGGCGTTTTGGTGTTGTGGGCTTTTGACCGTTTGTGTTGTGTATCGTTCGGGGACTTTGCTATCTATTGGATATGTATTTGGCTTATATGTGTTGATGCCTTGAGACTATGGATGATGTGTTGTGATGTTGTAGTCATGTGGCATTGAGACTTGTGCTGTAACCCATGCTGACTTGTGCCCTGTGATATTATGACACTATGACTATTTATTAGCTTATGTGTACCTAGCTATATTTCTTCTATTTTGCAGACGGAATAGTCTTGGGTACGCAGATCTAACTTA
Organism: Piper betle; assembly: GCA_033002965.1. Classification (NCBI taxonomy): domain Eukaryota; kingdom Viridiplantae; phylum Streptophyta; class Magnoliopsida; order Piperales; family Piperaceae; genus Piper; species Piper betle. Next base: position 42,663 of record JAURVB010007049.1, read on the forward strand.
TTTTTTGCAAGTTATTCCAAGCACAGTCCTGAATTCGATAGTAATTAAATATCCAAGTGTGCAAAACTATATTACTTGTGCAGGTACACATAACGAAGAAGGAATAAGGGTTGGATGAGCTTTTGTGATTATTGTAATTAGATGAGAAGGGCCTATGTGAAGACCACAAAAGCCCACAGTTTGATGATCATGAAATTTGTATCAAATGTGATATGAATGAGTTGAGAATGTGGCGCAATGCTTTGAAAATGATTCTGTGAATGTTAAATGATTTTATGAATTGTGTTGTGATTATCCTACAATTGAATGATAATTATACATGTTGAGTAATTTTTCCAATGTCCTATTTACAGGTAAGACTTTGCCAGATTTTCTCTAGAAACTTAGGCTCCTTTATAAATTCGACTCATTTAGGTTGACCTATTTGCATGAATCAAACCATAGGTGTTTGGGCGAGAATTAACTGAGTTCAAATAGGAGTTTGGTCATACTTTCGACAACCAAATGTGTCTTCGGCAGGAGCTTCAAAAATCAATCAAGGAGTTTGGTAAAGTTTGGGAAGATGGTTCGATTAGGCGTTCGATTGCGCATTTGGTAATCAAAGGGACTTTGGCATGTATGTCAGAAACCGATCAAGAAGTTCTTGAGTGGATAGTGGAATAGAGAAGTTTGAGAAGGTGTCGGTTAGGTAATCGGTTGTGTATTCGTTAGCCTAAGTAATGAAGCTGACTTGGTTAAGTTTGAAGTGATTGTTTGGTTGACGATTGGTGATCGTTAGACAACCAAATGATCTGGTTTAGAAAAGCTACTTGTTAGAAGAAGCTAAATAGAGGGAACTAAGTCTCAACGACTCTATTTCGAGTAGTGGTTTATAGAGACTATAAATAGGGCCTTAGATAGTGGATTTTGACAAACCCTTAGGCCACGGATTGAACCCTTGACTCTCTTTATGTGAATTAGGAAGATAAAACTTGTGTGAGAATAAGTGTAATCTTTAGCTTGCATTTCTAGGTGGTTTACGTGGAAACCAAGGAGAGATCCATGTATGTGATAAATTGCTCTAAGGTGTTGAGTGTTTGAATAATTTTAATGACATGCAAGTATACATGGTCGAAACAAGTAATATAATGATGAATTCAGAGTATCGTCCCACAGAGAAATGAATTTCCTTAAATTAATTAAAGAAAATGAAATTAAGAACAAAACAAAAATAATCGACTTAACTAAATCTAAGTAATAACTTTAAATTAAAGACAAAGTTATAATTATAAAACTCGTTCTAGAGTCGAATTTCCCTTAACATGAATTTAATATTCATCACATCTTACTCTTATCTTTTATTCCCTCAAATTGTCGATCTAGGAGAATTATATGACATGGTGGCTCCTGCTCCTTCATGCATCTATTATTTTGCCTCAATTTCTACCTCCCGGTGATAATTGATTAATCAACAAAATAACGCATTAAGATTTGCCTTACAATCGCATACGGTGTTATGTATCTCCCGACCACAACAACAAACAAGTCAAAAGACTCGTCGTATGATGAATTATCAATGACTAATCTAACTGATTTCTCCCAAAATCTAATTAAACCTCATGATCTAAGTAATAGGTGATCAATCTACTCTTAGCATTAAAAACATGATAATTCAAGCAATCCAATTGAATAAAAGAGTAAGAGGTTGAAATGAATTCAATTAAACCATGTTAAGTTCCATTCTTCTCTAGAACAAAATAAAAGATTACTCCATAATAAAAATAGAAAACATTATAAAGAAGAAACTACTTCTCATTATGAAAGGAAAAGAATTACAAAAACTAGAACTACTTCTAAGCCAAGAGTTGAGATATCTCAAACAACAAATGACCACCCTTTATATAGAAGATGAGATGGCCATTAGATACATGAATTCAAGGAAGGTGTTCCACAAATCGATGTAATCTAATTAATTTTGGTGTCCAATCAAGTTTGCAACTCCTCGACTTGCTCAACCAAGCCATAAGTAATGACCCCAAAACCATCAACATTCGCCCTCATTTGAGCTTTGTCAACTCCTTATAGTAACCATTGGGTGGGGCCAAGTGTCATGACCTTTCAATTCCAAAGCTTAATTTGTTTCATCTTTTTCTGCATTAAAACTCCAAAATTAAGCATATCTTATAAAATATTAATTAACTAGAATATAAAGTAAATATCACCTAATTAATAATATTTATATCCTGGAAATACAAAATCACATTAAAAACATGGGTAAATATTGTATACTTTAAACACTTAACACACCCCCAAACTTAAACTTTTGCGCGTCCCGAGCAAAATATCATAACCAAGAAAATTTTACTACACAAAAATATTTAGTCCCCATTATGTTCTCATATGATTCTTAATCAAACTATCTAGAGGCAACAAGATGTCAATCAAATCAGAAATTCCCTTTCATCAATCACACCCAAAAGAAGGCTCTCTGTGTGTGTGTAAGATAATCCTTTTGCTTATCCTTCTCATTTGCAACAAGAAAATAACACTCTGGCTCATGTTTAAATATGTTTGCCAATCACCCTCATCTCCACTAATGTAAGCATTTATTTTTGGTTTTTTACAGAGTAGCCAGCTTTATCCTTTTGATGCGAACCCCCATAATTACTGAGTTACAAAGACCCGATTACTTAGCAAAGTGCCAATATGCAAACAGAGATAACTAGCTTTACCTTTTTTTAAGAGTAGTCAGCTTTACCTTTTGACAACCCCAATAATTACTGAGTTATGAAGGCCCGGTTACTCAGCAAAGTGCCAATATGCAAACAGAGATAACTAGCTTTACCTTTTGATGTGAACCCCCATAATTACTGAGTTACAAAGGCTCGGTTACTCAGCAAAGTAGTCATTGCTCTAATTTATTTTATTTTTTTAAAGAAGAAACTAAATTGCTAGGACAAACCTAAAACAACCAGAGCCGTCATGCAAATTCTTATGATTAAAGGATTTTTCCTATTGCAAAACATTCATTGAAATCATCTAAACCAAAGGATTGTGAAAATAATATAAGGTAGAGAACCAACTCTCGAATGCAATCATTTACTCAGTTCATCCCTCATATCAATTAATCAAGTTTTCCCAAGAAAGGTAAGACTAATTCACATGTATCTATCATTGAACCAAGAGACTAATATACTGTTGCATAATAAAATTTTACACTAAACTACATACTATATATATATATATATATATATATATGCATATCTAAATCTAAACATGAGTCGAGCATGAACAATATGCACAAAATTAAGGCATCCCCCCACACTTAAACTAAACATTGTCCTCCATGTTAGAAAAATAAAGAGAAGTGCAAGAGGACTCAAGCATACAAGAATTAGAAAGAAATTATCTTTAAAAATGAATCTATGAAATCAAAAATAAATTTTTAAAAGAAATCACTTGGGTTGCCTCCCAAGAAGCACTTGGTTTAACGTCTACAGCTAGACCATCTTGATAATCTCCTTCTTGACCACTTTTTCATGTTGGGGTTGAGTCATCATTGGTGCTCTACATTCGGACTGCATCCATCCACTAAGTTGATCCTATGCATACAAAAGGATGGATCAATGCCTTTTATGTCTGCTATAGTCCTAGCAATAGCTGACTTGTGATTCTTTAGTATTCTAATCAGCTTCTCTTCTTGCAACATAGTTAGCTCTGAAGAAATAATAACAGGAAGAGTGTCATTAGGCCCTTAGAAAGTATACTTGAGATGTTTTGAAAGTTGCTTTAGCTCCAAAATAGGTGGTACTTCAACTGATGGCAGCAATCTGTGGAATGGTAGATTTAAGGTTTCCACAACTCTGAATCTCCTAGGCAAGATTGGTTGTGAATCTAATACTTTAACCATCTCTTCCACATCAGTATCTTCTTCACAAAAAGAATTTATGGCCTTATGTAATGAATCACTCAACTGATCCCCTTTGTACATTATTTTATCAAATAGTTCAATTCTAGAACAATCATATGTTGCATCCGGGCAATTCATGGATTTAAAGATGTTATATGTGACATAATCGTTGTTTACCCTAAGTGTAAGTTTTCCAGTAGCTACATCGATCAATGTTCTCCCAGTTGCCAAGAAACCTCTCCCGACGATGAGTGGTATATTATCATTCCTTCCTTCCATTTCGAGCACCACAAAATCTACAGGAAAGATAAACTTGTCAACCTTTATTAAAACATCTTCAATGACTCCTTTAGGATATACCAATGACTGGTCAGCCAACTGGAGTGTGATGTTGGTAGGAGCAATGTCCTGGATCCCTAACCTTTTGAAAATAGAAAAAGGCATAAGATTAATGCTAGAACCTAAGTCACATAAAGTATTACAATGAACATTTCCTCCAATTAAACATGGAATCACAAATTTGCCCGGGTCTTTCATCTTTAGAGGTAGTTTTCTTTGGAGGACAACACTACATTCCTCTGTCATGGCCACAACTTCATTGTCATCTATTCTCCTTTTCTTTGCTAGAATATCCTTCAAGTATTTTACATAACTAGGCATCTGTTCAAGTGCTTCAACGAAAGGTATGTTAATTTATAATTTCTTAAATATATCAAGAAATTTTTTGAAGTATTTTTCATCACTTTGTTTCCTCAGTCTAGAAGGAAATGGTACCTTTTTTCAACCTCTTCTATATGTACCTCATCTTTCTCTTTCCCTTTGCTTCCAAGTAAGCTAACCAATGTAATGGGTTCATGTTCGTTGTTTGGCTTTTCATCTTTTTCCTTAACTTCATTGGGCTAAACTGGTTCTTGTAAAGTAATACCACTCCAGGTTGTTATGGCTTTGCAATGCTCTTGACCATCTTTCCTTGGTTGTTTTGGTTGGCTGGGAAGTACACCCTTGGGTCGCTCACTTGGTTCCTTGTTTAATTGCAACACAACTTGTTGCATAAACTGTTGTTGTTGTTGCTGATTCTGCATGAATTGTTGCATAGTTTGTTGCATAGAATTGAACATTTGGATCAAATCCGGTTGTTGTGGCTGAAAAGGAAGTGAAGGGGGTCGAGAATACTGTGATGGTGGTGGTGGATTATTGAGGACAATAGCCGATTGTGGAGAATTATTCCATGAAACAGTTGGGGTTATTGCGCCAACCCAAATTGTAAGTATTGGAATAGGGATTGTTGTTCCTATTAAAGTTGCCTACGTAGTTAACTTGATCTGTTGCACATTGACCTGTAGAATGTCCTTGTCCACACCATTCACACCTTGGCTCCACAGCCTTAACCTGTCCCTGCATATTAAGATTTTGAACTTGATTAGCTAAAGCACTAACCTGAGCAGATAAAGTAGTAAGTGCATCTAATTCTAAAACTCTGGTAATCCTCCTTGGGTGCCTTTCTTGTGTTGCATGGTGGTTGCTAGGAACCATCAATTCTAGCAGTTGAAAAGCTTCATGTGGGTTCTTCCTAAGAAACGATCCATTGGCCGCCGCATCAACTATGTTCTTTGTTTGCCCCAACAACCCATTATAGAAAGTTTAGAGTTGCATCCATCTTTCTATACCATGGTTGGGACACTTTTTCAACAATTCTTTAAATCTTTCCCATGTCTCAAAGAGAGACTCACCATCAAACTGCAAAAAAGATAAAATTTTGTTACGTAATTTAGTAGTTTTAGAAGGAGGAAAATATTTTAACAAAAATTTTTCAGACAATTCATCCTAAGTGGTAATTGCATCTAATGATGACAACCACTCTTTCGCACTTCCTATTAATGAGAATGGAAATAAGCGAAGGCGAAGAGCGTTGTCAGAGACACCAGGTTGCTTATACATATCACAAACCAATAGGAAATCGATTATATGCCTATTAGGATTTTCAGTAGGTGATCCACTAAATTATCCTATAGTTTGTAACATGTTATATTTATTATTAAAGACAAAGTTATAATTATAAAACTTGTTCTAAAGTCGAATTTCCCTTAACATAAATTTAATATTTATTACATCTTACTCTTCTATTTTATTCTCTCAAATTGTCGATCTAGGAGAATTATATGACATGGTGGCTTCTGCTCCTTCATGCATCTATTATTTTGCCTCAATTTCTACCTCCTGGTGATAATTAATTAATCAATAAAATAACACATTAAGATTTGCCTTACAATCGCATACAGTGTTATTTATCTCCCGACCACAATAATAAACAAGTCAAAAGACTCGTCATATGATGAATTATCAATGATTAATCGAACTGATTTCTCCTGAAATCTAATTAAACCTCATGATCTAAGTAATAGGTGATCAATCTACTCTTAGCATTAAGAACATGATAAATCAAGCAATCTAATTGAATAAAAGAGTAAGAGGTTGAAACTAATTCAATTAAATCATGTTAAGTTCAATTTTTCTCTTAGAACAAAATAAAAATTACTCCATAATAAAAATAGAAAACATTATAAACAAGAAAATATTTCTTATTATGACAAATGAACACCAAAAGTTGAAATATCTCAAATAACAAATGAACACCCCTTTTATATAGAAGATAAGATGGTCATTGAAACATGAATTCAAAGGAAGGTGTTCCCAAATCACGTAATCTAATTGATTTTTGTTGGCCAATCAAATTTACAACTCCTCGACTTGCTCAACCAAGCCATAAGTAAGACCCCAAAACCATCAACATTCGCCCTCATTTGAGTTTTGTCAACACTAAAACTTGTTTGGGTGGGGCCAAATGTCATGACCTTTCAATTCTAAAGCTTAATTTGTTTTATCTTTTTTTGCATTAAAACTTCAAAATTAAGTATATCTTATAAAATATTAATTAACTATCATATAAAGAAATATCACCTAATTAATAATATTTATATCCTGGAAATACAAAATCACATTATAAATATGAGTAAAAATTGTATACTTTACACACTTAACATTGAGCTTGTTTGTAAACTCTCAAGGTATTGAGAGAGGGTGTGCGTCTATGTGAGCCTAGGCGATAGAGAGTGTGCTTCAAGGTGGTTGATCTAAGGGTGTTGGAGCTTGTTACAAGACTCCTTGGCACACACACTTGGGAGGTATTTGAGAGGAAGACTTTCAGGTCACAAAGAGCCTTAACACTCAACATTGAGAATGAAGGCTTGTTGGATATGAAAGATTTCTTGGTGGGTGTGAAGTGGTTTGTGAGTGCAAGATTCCTTTGTACTTAATGCTTGTAAAGAAGATCTCGCGTAGTTTGTAAGCTGTACAAGTTAATTCCTATAGTGAAGCTATGAAAACTTACCCAACCAAAGGATTTGGGGTGCTAGAAACGAGGAAGTACCACATTGAAAACTTCTTAAAAAATTATTTGTGTCCTCTCTTTTCTCCTCTTTATGTGTGCTTATAATTACTTGGCTATACACTTATTAGCACACTTACTTAACTTCATTGAGTTTGATTTTACCACTGTTGGAAGTTAAGTATTTATAAGTTCTATGCAACTTCACTACTTTTATAATTTGATTTACTCAACTATATAAGTAGTAATTTGAAATATAATTTGTTGCATCTCACACACTACCTAATTAATTGGGTTTATATCATTAGTAGCCTTGCTTATATATTGATTATTTACTCGCTCATAGTAGATTGTGCTTACCTGTGCTTAGTTACTTGTGCCTAACTTGATCATATTGTGACTATCGTTTTCTTTTGCTTAATTTGTTAAAATTATTTTCACTATCTTAGTCTTTTCTTATGATCATTATAAGACTCTAAGAATTGTTGAGATATTACTATTTGATTGCATGTTTGTAATTAGCTCTCACTAGCAATAGCGTGCCTTCAATACTTATTTTGATTATCTATCTGTGATTATCTTTCATTAAGCTTAAATCGTTTTTGCTCTACTTGTTCACTTGCAATCTTATAAGGGTCTAAATATTATGGAGATCTAGCTCTTTTATTAAATATTTGTAATTATATCTTTCCCACATTAGACACCTTCAATATTAGGAGTGTGTAAGTGCATTTAAACATAAGTGTAAGTTGGGCACTTGTTTGTTGATGTCTTTAAGGAGCTGGAGGTGGCTGGTTACTTGATTCATGGCTTTAGAAATTGGAAAAGAAGTTGGCTTCTTGGCTAGAACAATATAAAAGGAGCTTGGTGCGACCTTGAGGTAGAGAGATATGGAACATTTTTGGCTTGGACATTGGAAGATAAGTCAGCTATACCTTCAAGGTTTTGAAGGAGGTTTAACTCCTTAGCTCAAGGCGTTGGGCATTAAATAATACTCGGCTCCTTGGCTCTAAGGAGAGCAGTGCATAGAGATTATGTTAGTGCTTGTATGGATAAAAACCTCTAGGGTGTTAGAGGTGGTTTAGACTTCTTGGCTTAAGAAGGAACCTTGTAAAAGAAGCTTGTTGAATTGCAATGTGTACAAATTGACTTGTAAGATGTACAAGTTGTGTCATAGTAAATGAAAATTCTAAAATTTGTGGGGATCTAATTTCTTTGATTTGTGATCTTAGTTAATTCTTTCCTACGTTAGCCACCTTTGAATGATAGAATATATTTTTGCTTGGCTCCCAGTTAGATAATTGGTAGAGACTCGTAGTCTCACTAAATACCTTAGTTTCAAATGCGTAGTTGTCAACGACTTGAAATCATTTAATTTACTTTTCTATTTCAATGGGATAAAAGAGAGAACAAAATAAATATAAATCTTTTACTGTAATGCTTGAAACTAACAAATAATATGACTTTATAACACCTTAAGAGCTTAATATGACTAAATCATTGTAAAGTTAATGATTTAATCAAAAATTTTATTTCTTGACTCAGAGTTGTATAGAATCAATTACAAAACCTTATCTAAGATGGACTCGCAGAGTTCGACCATTCAGGCTTAAGTTATAGAGTGAAGTTAGCTCAAGATTTAATAGAGTTAAACTGAAATTTGATACATTGTGGAGAAAATCGACATTAAAAGTGAAAATATCTAAGCGTAATTATCACAATCATAAGGCACAGTTTAAAATCTCAAGACTTGAACTTTGACTAAAAAACTTACCAAGTGGAGCCAGTTTAGAGTCACAATGAAGTCAAACATAGAAACTTTTAGTAATACAATCATGTTTTAAAATATTAATATCTTCAAATATTTACTATCTCATCATATTTTTTCCAAAAAGTTCAGATTTAATTATGCTCTTACCTATTTGGGGAGAAGAATGTATTATTTTATACGAATAAAAAATCATAAAAACTCTTTTTGATTTTCTGAAGTTTTTATTGTTTCTATGCATTGCTTCTTGTTTGGGCAGTCCTAACTCCTAAGAGATGGGTAGTCCGCGGAGAGTCCGCTCGAGTTTGGTGGTTTACTTGCCCAGTCAATTGAGTCACCATTGAAATTATTACACGGCGAGTTTGTAGCCGATCTTGACTCAGAAACTTAGTTTTCCCACTCAATTAAACGTTTTCAAACTATGCTACATTGTGCAGTAGAATGAGACTTTCTAATTGAAAGATTGCAGAAATATCAGAATTTTGGTTAGATAAAAACTTGGTTTGACAGCAATTGCAATAAGACGCCATATCCATGGTTTTAAAATTTGTCATCTTTAAAAACTTGCCGAGTTGACTCGGCCAATAGAAGGTCCGAGTCGAACTCGGTGGAATGCGCGGAACAGACTATAAAGTTTAAGACCCGGGTCTTAACTCGATGGACTCGACGAGTTAATTTGGAACTTTTAACAAAATCGCTTAATTCGGAGTCAGTTCGCAGAGTTAAGAGTTAAGTAGGTAAATGTTCTGGACTATCAATTTAACAAAATAAAGGTATTAAATACAAGAAATGTAACCCATGGTGATTTGTTTTGACTCAACCCATTATGAACGTGATTGGTGGATGGCTCCCATGCCACTGGACTCCTTTCTTGGTTTAGTTGACGTTGTAGATGTAAACAAAGTACTGCTATTTTTAAAAAGACTAATTATTCAAGTTTCTCATTAAAAAAGTGTTTGATGATTTGACTTTTATAAATGTATTTTTATCATCATAAAAATAAATTTTCAGTACTCATAATTACATTTTATACATAAATTATTATTTAAGTAAACTTTTTGAATATTTATATTAATTAGTTATATTTATAATTATTGTAAAAATTATGTATGGGACTCAATTATGACTCCAAGCCAACTCGATATCATAAAAATCCAAGTTCCAAGTTTTCAATTATTGTGGTCGTAGGGAAGTACGTACTGATGTTTGATCAATGGTACATATAAATTTTGTTTTCTATAAGTGTACTTAAATTACAACTTAAAAGAGCAGATGGAGAACTTCATAACCAAAAACAAAAAAACAGAGAGGGAGAGAGAGAGAGTCATTGATGAGCTGAGGGTGTTTCAATGATGAGTAATATAGGTTCAATCTTTACGTTTTAATTATCAGTAGTACTACTGCCAAAACTAAAGTTTTAAACCTTTGTTTCTACTATCTTGATTGGCACAACAATTGATGGAAATGTAAAACTGTGCATCATCATGTCTGCTACATTGTTTTTTTGAAAGACATCATCATGGTCATTAGAAAACAGGGTTTCAAAATAAGTTCACGTACATGAAGATGACAAAACAGCAGCTTTTGATGCAAACCACAACACAAAGAACACTGTACAAACATTGTACAATATGTTCATGATAGACCTTCCCGTATTTACGAAGAACATCATTCAAGTTTCTTAGCCAACTACGTCGACAGTTCTCAAATTAACCGCAAGTCATGAGAGCATTCTGATCAAATTACCCACTTGCATGACTCTGAAACATTTGGAAACTTTTGCCGTTGTTGGCCGTTTGGTGCATGCAGAATTTATAAAGGGCAAGAATACTACCATTCCCCTTCCACAGCAGTGCATGCAAGCACCTTTTCCTTTTGCTGCCATTGGCGAATTGGGCTCCTATGATGGGATTGAAACGTTACAGGTACAAAATGATCAGAGTATCTCCAACAGCAGCAATGGCCATGTAGATAAGATCCTGTGGCAGTGCACAGCAGGATTCGGTCTTTAGTAAGACATAAAAGAGAGAGAAGGATCGTAAATACTATTTACAGCCATTATATAAATACATACGTACATATATACACACACACATATATATATATATACTTGTATTCGTTGATCCTCACAATGGCAAAATCTAATGGGCAACCACCTGAACAATCGTTTTGTATCAATAAATGCATTGAATTTGATATCAGTGTAGCATGGTAAGGCTTCATCAATTATGCTTGTAGAGTAATCAAAGCAGCATTACTCCAGTTGGTGCAGATTTAATGTATTTACTCTGATATAACTAGTGGATCCAATGCTCCTTGTCCTCATTGCTTGTGCGGCCATTGCATTTGGCAAGAATTGCTCCCAACACTTTCAAGCTATATTTATATAGATTATTATGAACCTAGAACGACCCATCTAAAAAGTATTTGACATTCACATCGGCTAGCTACGCGTTCATACCTGAACTTCTTAGGTATAGGTTTCATTGTTTTTATATATAATAAAAACAATGAAACATATGGAGAGGAAGAATTCATTATTTGTCAGAGAAATTCTATGGATTTTCTATATATAGATCATAACTTTCCTACAGAAATCTTTAAAGTCTCATTAATATGCCAAAGATTCTGCTGCAGTGCACATAAGTGATTTGGTGCCCAGCTCTTTGTAGCACATCAGAAAGAGTTACTACATACTACGAACTCGTGAATTTTATTTAGATTTAATACGAACAATTACGCCCACCAAAGAGCTTCAACATGCCGGTAGCTCACAGTTATAATTGAATACGAGTGTAGAAGTTAGAACCATGCACATTCATGTTTTTGTCAGCTCTCTCTCTTAGTTTTGCTTTTGTCTCGCAGCTTGAGAATATCCACAGTGCTCTGATCAAAAGATATGGGCCCAATTTTACGTTGTCATTCCGTATTTCTATATAGTTTCTCCCTGATTTTAAACACTATCATTTATCTCCATACTAATGATTGAAATTTCCAGGGTATTAGGTAACAGTAGCAGTGCAGTTCTATTGTAAAATTGTGACGAAGAAAAATATAATATCGTGCTCTAGGCCGGTCACGTCTGGGCACCAATATTGATGATTAATTGATGTGATACTTTAGCTGTGTAATTTTATTTTTCTTCGTATTTATGATCATGTCCAATGTTGTCGAAAACGGTTTTGTACGTTTTATTTACGTGTCTTTCATGTTCATTCATAACCACAGCATGCGTTATTTTATATATATATATATATATATATATACATATATAAAGAAATAACAGATTGAGAACTTGAGTACTTTAAAAACCCAAGTTTAAAGTATTAAGTTAAAATTATAAAAATATCATCATCATTAAATCCTATTCAACGCTACAAAAATAGGTTCCTAGAGTTTTAAAATTCTCACTATATTGTTTCCCATATATATATATTATCCGTATAAATTTTATTTGTATTGTCACATAATTTTATTAAATTTCTTTTTGACTTTAAAAAACTTCCTTATCCAGTAACTATATGACTTTTAGATTCACACCCCATAGATGACTCCATATGAAATGATTTTATAATTGACTTGATGAGTCAAATAATTATAAGAGTTATTAAAATATTTTTTATTTTAGCTAAACTAATATTTTAAAATATATAAATCATATATTTATCTATTTTAAGTGTCAAAAAGAATATGATATACTAATTTTATATTAATTTTTATTTACTTTATTAAAAAATTAGTATCGATGGCTCTAAGTTGACTTGAAGTCAACTACACTTTATGGCATGCTAAATGAGTCTAAGTATCAAGTTTTTAAACCGTAATTAATTTTGCGTGAAACATTACTCGCTCTTAAAATAAATTGTAAATGGTTTCACCTAAATTCAAAAAATAAAGCTTAGTTGTGGTATTTATGGAGGAGTTAAGTTAAGATTATCTTTTTGGTATATATGTACCTGGCGAGCCAAATAGCGAGCTAAGCTCACACTACACTATATATTTTTTCCACTACATGCCATCTTCTAGGCACGACAAAAACACCATCACTAAACATCATGCATGATGTTACTCATCAAGCGACCTGGAAATGTTGCAGATGTTGTCGCAATGAAGCCACACTGTTAAAATATTTATCATGCATACATGAGCAGTTTGTCCGCCCATCCATCTATATTTAATAACCCCTCCTCCCCTCTTCAACCCTTTAAGCTAGTGACCTTCTAACCCCAGAAAACCCAACTGCTGGAGTAAAACGGCAAACGACCCACATCATAAAACTGATACCACTCGTGAAGTCGAACTTCATTTATTGCACTCAGACCCTTTACTGCTAATAAAGCAAGCATTAGCTGCGGAGTAAATAGAAGTCAGATGTCTGAATAACCATGGCAGCGATGTAGGGCCATGAAAGTCCGTCGTCGGCGCACGGCCAAGCTTTGGTTGTGAGTGGGACGTCAGTGGGTTTACATAGGAGAGAGAGAGAAAGAGAGAGAGAGGGAGAGAGTGGTTGGTAGGGAGTAATGAATTGGAGCACTGGTAATTGGATGGGTATTGAGATATCGAGTAATACTATGTGATTCGGCCTTTCTTCAATTCAATTCAATTCACTTTTGGCTCCTTTTGTATGAGTGTTGCAGTTAGAGGGGTGAGCTGTGCAATTGAACGGGGCATTATCTTCGTGGCGGATGGACCCGTCCTGTCCTTAACTTTTCAATAACTTTGTCTGTCCCCGGAAGTTGAATTTTGTTGGCCTATCACAAGGAAAAATTTCAAGATTAAGGGGCCAAATGCTCGTATGTATTAAAGTAGGATATTTTTGTAATATTAAAGAGGTAGCTGATAACTTTCTGAGAGAGTTATATTTTGATTTAATTTAATTTTTTTATTTTAAGTGAATTTTTTATTAGGTTAGTGATAATTAGGATTTTTAGGTATTCAATAAAGTTAGTGAAATCATTGTAATTTTATGGAAATATGGGTCTGTATTGGTATTTATTTTGTAATTTTTAAGAGGTAACTGATAACTTTCCAAGAGAGTTGTTATTTGATTTAATTTGATTTTTTTTAATTTTTAGTTAATTTTTTATTAGGCTAGTCATAATTAGGATTTTTAGGTATTTCAATAAAGTTAGTGAAATCATTGTAATTTATGGAAATATGGGCCTACATTGGACTTTATTTGTTTTGAAGGATAAGTGGTTTTCTTGGATTTATATGGATGAATTTGGCGTTTAAGTGTCTATTAGGAGATTTATGGAAGAGAGCTTAGAGATTATCTTGAACAGTTGAAGAGATCGTGTTAACTAATTCTGGTGATGATAGGAGGCTTTTGCACTAATTGGAGCAAGAGCAGGCCAGAAATCCATGCATGGGTGAGGGATATTTTAGTAATTTTGAAAGGTAGTTGAAAGAAGGACGAAAGAAAATGGATGGATAAGAAAGGGACATATATAAAAAATCTTGTACTAGTTATAGTATATGAGAGGATCAAATGAATGACAACTACCACTCTTCAATGTGATTAGGTCTTACACCTAAATCTTATAGCTCGACCTTACAACTTATTTTCATTCATAAAATAAAATAGATTAAAGCAGGTAATGCTAAGGTTAAAAAATGTTTGACTGAAACTTGATCCCTTATCTTAAATAATATGGAGCAAAGTCAATTTTAAGTTAACTTACAGCTAGTCATTACAAGAGAATCAGGATTCAGTTGTCACTGAAACCTTAAAGTTTTCATTAATTATAAATTGAGTCCAGATTGCCTAGGAAACCCGAAAATTTTTTTGCCCCACAAATCAATCTGGGCGTTCGATTTTAAGGACCAATCCGACCGCCGGCAGTCGGCAAAGTGGTATGGGCTACCTACCTTTTTTGTTACAAGATAGATCAAGTGAAATCGAAAACAAAATAATTTAAAAATAGAAAAGGCACGTATAAACATTGCACACACATACACACATGTTTTGTGAAGCCTAATTAGTTATATTATCACGCATGGTTCTCATTTACTTGGAGATCCTGTAAGAAAACATGTAGCCATGTACGCACGCACAACCACACGTAACAATTATCGTGCCCCTTGTTTATTCATGAAAATACTTGCACCTTTAATCCTTTTTCTTTTAAATGTGAAACTTTGCCATGCAAGACGGTTGCCCGGTGCTCATTCCTCCGTAGTCCTAACACATGTTTGTGCTCATCTTGTGTGATGTAACTTTGCACTGTTGACTTGCAAAAACCATAAGTTCAGATTGTATGGTCTACTAAGCAGTAAAAAAATTCCTGCTCGTGACCTTAAAAAACCGTCTAATAGCTCATATTATAACCACACAATCACTTTAAATTACAAAAAAAATTTCCCACTGATTTGGTAATTAAAAACTTAAAATAAAGGGTACTTGGCAATTTTAAGGTCACAAACAGGAATTTTTTTCAATGATTTGGACTCCTAAACCCCCATAGTATGTATTGTTGGACATAGATTTTTTAGATTCACCTCCTATTTGGGAAGCATTAAATCAAATCTATGTACATGAATATTGGATATAATCATGCGCTACTTATATAGGATAAATTTTAATTTTATACGTAAACTCCCGTTTAATAGTATGATAGACTATAATAATTTAATATCTTAGATACATAATATGATGGTCTTTAAAGATACATGTTATTTTAATGAAAAATAAATTATAATTATTTTATTTTTTGATATATTTTTTCAAGACAATTAGACAGTCTTATTAGCAAGACATTAGAAGTTGAAGTTATCCTAGTTCCAACTTATAACCTTTTTACCGAGAAATTTTTTTTTAAAGAAATTAAGGTTAACGAGATTCGAATGCGTGCCCTTCTTTAACAAATATTTTTATTATATTTTATAGATTTTCTTATATTTTAATAGTATGATTCTCTTACTTTTAATCTCTAGTTAGTATTAAGTTCTCTTTTTATTAATAAGATTAGATTATTACATTCACTTTTGGTACCGTTGACCAAAATCTCTATACATTAGATGTAAAAAATTGTCCAATATTAAGGAGCATTGGATCAAATCTATACATGAATTTGATCCTAGCTTAAGAAAGAAATCATGTATGGAGTTTGCATTCGATCATATAATAAATTTACCATACCAAAATTACCTTAATTAAGGCCTAAAAATTGTTAAACATTGTGTGTGTCTGTTTTATTTTTGTTGTGTTTGTCTATGTTTTGTGTTGAGATAAGTGTTAGGTTAGTTATAAGACCACATATAAATTATCTAATAACTCACTAATTGTCTAATGGATACGTGTCAATTTTTAAGTTAAACAAAATTCATCTTCGTGGTTAATTGGCTCGGATTATTGGAGCGCATAAGAACTAGGTTCATAATCCTGTTTCTATAATTTTAATTAAAAAATTTGTGGAAAATATATTCATTTGTGGAAAAATTATTAAATAAATTATAGAGTTTACTAAGTGTCCAAATAATATCTTTATAAATTTTTAGAGCATTCGGGTAAATAGGTATTTTAGTAGAATTTCCTAATTCTGCCCTATTTGGGTAAATTACAGAAATCACTAAATGAGCAATCAAGATTAGAAAAATTAGCTACGTCTAATTAAAAGAAAAATAGACCTAAAATCTTAATGGGCTAAACTTTCAAGTGTTAACTAACTATTTCAATTGACCCAAACTCATTTGGACTTCTCAGGCCCGGGGTTGATATTTCATCGTAAGTTTAATAAACCTACAAGGATGAGATGTTTTGTTAGTTTTCGAACTGAAGCTCTAAAAATTAATGATATAAGCCTCTTCCTTAAACCTAATATATAAGGACGTGTGTTTTTTATAGGTATTTAGATACTCATTTGTCAATAATATTATATTCGTAGTCTTTACATGACAAGTAATCAATTCTTTGATTACTAACATTTTTCTCTAGCATATGTAGGCGTTTAATCTTTCTAATCGGCATAGGCAGACAGATCAAAAGGCTCATAGCAGATGATTTCATGTTATATTTGTTTTAATTACTAAATTGATCTAATATGAAATTGGGATGTAGTATGTTACAGGAATAAGCCTTGAAGTTGTATGAACTTGTATGATTCAGGATAAGTTAATTAATTGTTGTTGTAAACATATGTCTTATATATCATTACATTATTATTATGGGGGCAAACACACTTTGGGGCAATCTAACCATTGTCTGGAGTTTATAACCCTCAAAGTCCGAGAGTACGATGAGGAGCTTATCATGTACACAAAACATATTTTTTATAGTTGTGTCTGTAAAAAGAAATGTGGGTAAGAGGAGTATATAGTTCACACCGCTAGAAAACCCATATAAAGTCAAGGTCCTAGGGTATGATGCTCTGACATCCGATGATGTTGTGTTTAATTATTTTATTATTTTCTCACACATGTAAGGTATGTGGAATATCTAATCATGACCCTTGTTTAAATTCTTCGTATTCATCCACACGTAAGATTTTAAGAAATGTAACAAATTACTTAAATTAAATAGTAAGAAAAGGTTCAAGTCACAATATGCAACCTCAATATTGTAGGAGGGGTGCACCTCCTTTGCAATTGAGAGTGATCATCAGTATTTTAAAAGTCACCACTCATAGTTAAATGAGCGGTTCTGCCTCATATAGGATCATTAAGTTTTAAAGCCTCTTTATGCTAGTATCAGCATGCATATGTGATGAAACACTTTAAGGTTGTCCGTCTTAAGCATCCTCGAAGGATGAGATCCTCTTCCATAAAGTTTGTACGAATATAGTCTAACAAATAGTTTTTTAAATGATAATATCGTACTTCGGTCCGCCCTCAATCCAAAAAATAGGGTGTTACATTGTAAATTTTGGTCGACTTGTCCAAAATTTAGTTCGAAAAAGAAAAGTAACTATCCCCTGTAAAGATTCAACATTAAATATTACCTCAATGCATCTAAAAAGAACCTATCAAGCATACCTAAAACGGCAATCACCATCTGAAGAATGGAAAATACAGAGATTACAATCATCATTTCAACAGTAAACACAAGTAAGAACTGAGAAGCAACAAAAATTAGAAATAGACTGATCAGCACCTAGAAACCAACAATTTTCTCAATCAAAAGGGTGATTTTTTGACAAAGTGCATTTAGAAAATCAAAACAATAAACTTGGAATATGATTTACCTATGTAATATTATTTGGCTACACCTCCACCTCCACCTCCACAAACCACTTTGTTTTTTCTTAAGTAACCATAAATTTTATTATAAACTACAAAATATAAATAGTTGAAGAAACTAAGCCATCTCAGTGAAATTGTAAGTTAGATTTATGGGATGTAAATTTTGGGTGGGAATTATGATTTAGGAATTAGTGATAATGGAAATGTGAACTGAGATCTACTTCATGTGTTGAGCCTGCTGTGAATCCCCTAAAGGCATGCAATCTAATTAAAGGCTTGCTTTCTTCTCATTTTCATTCCCTATCTTCCTCAATTTCTTTATTCTCCTTCTCACCATTCTTCTTTATGTTAGATGTTGGACATCAATATATACGTGAATGAGGAATTATGTTATATATTATTATATAAAGTTGGCCTAAATTAAATTGATTTACTAAAGTGAAAGGTTATGGTCCATAAATTAAGGTGTGGAATTTAATGTGAAAAGTGTGGAATTCAATGTGTAGATACCTTTTCATATTTCTCTTTTCGTGATTGGAGAAAATGAATTTATGAAACTACAACTATAAATAAGGAGGTTATGGTCCCTAAATCAAAAAGTAGTTTTCGTTCTGGTATCCCATTGTCCAGAATTTAGGTTTTGGAAAACTCTTCTTAGATTCAGAAGACCAATACCTAAGGTGGTCAAGATTCTAGTTTTCTTATAGCTTCAGGTACGCTTCCGCTATCTTGTTTATTTACTCGATGATTTGATATGAAATCTAATAAAGCCCAACAAGTGGTATCATAGCCACCTTCATATTAAACCACTAAGTATTAGGTTTTAATTTATATTTAAATTATGGATTGGAACTATTCAGTTCTACTCCATTCAAATCTATAGATTCAGGATTAAGGAAAGTACAAGAAAATACAGTTACAAAAGGTTATAATTTCGGAAACTCCCATATAAAGTTATTTTTATAACCATTTTTTTGTTCAGTCATAATTAATATTTTAAAACTTATTAAGGACTACAATATGCTGCCAAAGTAGCCTCTTTTGTGGAAATTAATTTATTAAATATTAAGATGATTATGAATATTTAATTCATGTGGATATTAATTGGCCCAAAAGAAGGTTCTTATTTGATAGAATTATATATTCATTTGTGGTAATAAATATGGGATGATTGTTAAGTGTCCATGTGGATAATACATCGGCCCAAAGGAAGGTTTATTATTTGACAGGATTTATTAGGCTCATTTTT
>JAURVB010007050.1:0-11738 GCA_033002965.1 Piper betle
TCAAACTCCGAAATTCAGCTCCTCGTTCGTAAGCTCGAAACCGGCTCGATTAAAAGTCAAAAGTACCTCACTTAAAAAATAGCAATCAATGTAGATTGAACCCACACCAAGTTATCAACTTGAATACTTACCATCTCAACTATCTCACTTCTTTGTTATTATATTGTGTGTGTATGTATATATATATATATATATATATATAATATAATATAATATAAAAGCTATATTATTATATTATTTTATCGAGACGAGTTCGAGTTATAACCGAGTTGAGTTGAGTCGAACACGACCTTACGTAAGCTCGGTTCATAAGATTCGAGTTCGAGCTCGAGCATTTAAATGTCGAGTTTCGAGTCGAGTCAAACCGAGTCAAACGCTAAATGTTCACTAGCTGGTTCACTCAATTAGCAACCTTAATTGCCACCAAATTCGGTGGCATAAATTTAAGTCAATCAGTGGTAAAAGTTTTGAGAGAAGCTTCTTGTGAGAAAATGCTAGTGTTTAAAAATATATATTTAGAATGGCTTGGTCGTGGCAAGTAATCTGTGTCAAATATTTGCCATGGTATCCGGTGCCAAACAAAAAAATAAAAATTTTAATTATCTAGAAAAAATATTAGATATAGGTGTTTTGCCTACAATTATATATATATATATATATATATATATATATATACATATATATCATATCCCATAGGTGGGCACCACTAGGCCACGAATTCTTGGACATTCGAATCATGCCATGTGCAAGATCAGAACCATCCACATCAGCCCTAGCTTCACCTAGTTATTTTGGAGACATTTCCCGTGATTTTTAGAGTTTTACACCCCTAGCTGCCTCCACTTTAGCCGGTCGTCGGCAAGTCTCCAGGTCACCCCTGGCCACCAGACTGGCACTCTCAAGACTGCTTCCCAACAGGCTTTCTATCCATACCTCTCACAACCACTGGAGCAACTGCAGTCGCCTTCAGTGACTATGTTTTTAAAACCAGTTTCCACCACTGCTGCAGCTATTCGAGCCTTTTTTGGCGAGCTACCTCTGGCAAATCCGACCACCCACATAACTTCAACTAGCCGAGATCTTTATTTTGAGACCACCCATGAACACCACTGTGCCCGTAATAGCTGCCAGCGATGTCGCCTCACGTGACAAAGATTCTGCCCTTTCTGGCTAGTTAGTGGACAGATTCCACCTATCACAACCACCACCATGTACCTTGTCATCAGGGCAGTCTATCCTAACCAGCGGCTATCCTAGCCACACCGCCATCGATGTTTTTCGGCGATGGGCATTGCTTGCCCCATCGGACCCGTTTGTCTGCTTCCGCATCCACCTGCCCGAGTCTTGTTCATCTATTCGTGTTTGTGGTCATGCCTGAGCCCGTGTTTGTGTTGGAATAATTTAAACGATGTGCAAGTATACACGGTCGAAACAAGTAATATAATGATAAATTCGAATATCGTCCCACAAAGAGATAAATTTCCTTAAATTAATTAAAGAAAATAAAATGAAAACAAAACAAACACAATCTACTTAACTAAATCTAAATAATAACTTTAAATTAAAGGAGAAGTTAAAATGATAAAACTCGTTTTGACGTTGAATTTCCCTTAACATGAATTTAATCTTCATCACATCTTACTCTTATTTTTTATTCCCTCGGATTGTCAATCTAGTATAATTATATGATATAGTGGCTCCCGCTCCTTCATTCTTCTATTATTTTGCCCTAATTTCTACCTCCCAATGATAATTGATTAATCAACAAAATAACGCATTAAAATTTGCCTTACAATCGCATATGGTGTTGTGTATCTCCCGACCACAAAAACAAACAAACTAAAAAACTCATCGTATGATGAATTATCAATGACTAATCTAAATAATTTCTCCTGAAATATAATTAAACCTCATGATCTAAGAAATAGGCAATCAATCTATTCTTAGCATTAAGAACATGATAATTCAAATAATTTGATTGAATAAATGAGTAAGAGGTTGAAATAAATTCAATTAAACCATGTTAAGTTCCATTCTTCTCTAGAACGTAATAAAAGACTACTCCATAATAAAATAGAAAATAATATAAAGAAGAAACTAGTTTTCATTATGAAAGGGGGAAAAATTACAAAAACTAGAAATATTTCTTTCACTAAATTCTTCAACCAAGAGTTGAGATATCTCAAACAACAAATGACCACCCCTTTATATAGAAGAAGGGATACCAATGAGATACAAAAATTCGAGGAAGAATTCCACAACTCGATGTGGTCTAATTGATTATGATGTCCAATGAAGTTTCTAACTCCCTGACAATGGCACAAAAGCTATGCATAGCCATCCTCATCGAGCTTTGCCAACACCAAAAATTGTAGCCATCAATGGGTGGGGACCAATGCTATGACATGCAAATCCTAAGCTTAATTTGTTTCAGTGTATACGCAAGATAATTAAAATAATTTGCATGAGTTATCAGTGTATACGTAAGTTATACATATGATTTTTATGAGTTAGCAGGATTTTAGGCCTACATCTAAGCTGATGTAGAATTTAATATCCATTTAGGATTTTCAGGATATCTCATTTATATGCATCTTAGGGATTTTGGATCATTGGTTTGTGCCCTTGTGGGCTCAGCTAGATTGAGTTTAGGGTTTGAGGCCTAGTTAGCCTTTTGGCTAGATCCCTGCCTATAGAGTCACTTTGAAGACTCAAGTCAGTTTTGACATTGGACGGTCTCAATCTGAGCTTTCCGTCCATATGTATAGTACATATATCCATAGGTGGGCCCTACTAGGCCATGAGTTGTCGAACGTATAGATCATGCCATGTGGCAAGATGTGGGCCATCCACTCTTCTTTATCTTCACCCTTTGATTTCCAATAACTTCCCCACTATTTACAAGATTTTCACCTCACGCCGCCACAACTTCGATTTGCCCCCGACGAGTTTTCGCCTCACCCCCGGCCACTGGATCGATACGGCAATGACCACCTCGCGGCTGGCTATCAGCTTGTATCCACAATCACCACCGGCGACAACATTTTGTTGTCAATTTTAGCTGCCACGGCCACTTGTTTGGGCATTTTTTGGTGCCGGTGAGTGTCCTCCGGCGAAGCAAGCTACCCCAACAACTTCCACTCATTAAGATCTACGATTTGGGACTGACACTAACCTCTGCCGCGGGCGCAATTACCGTCGGCAATGTCACAGCACCAACCTGGCGGCGATCTCCCTTTCTTGCTGTTTTCCAGCTACATGGCCGAACTCCGCCGATCATCACCACCAACAGCTCTGCCTCAATGTCCCTAGCTGATCCCATTTGCCTGTTTACCCAGTTCATGTTTACCTGCCCGCAATGGGTCCTCATCCGCTTGGTCTTGCCCGTTCGCCAACGATGTCCATGCCCATGTCCATCAGCCTTGCCGACCTAGCCTAGCAGTTTATTTAACCCAGACCATGTTGACTCAGCCCAATGTGATCTGGTTCAGCTTGGTTTGGTCTGATTCAGCTCAGTTCGGTCTGCTTCAGCTCAGTTCGGTCTGCTTCAGCTTATTTTCGGACCATTTTTGTCGATTCTTGCACCATTTTTGGTAATTTGAGAACCTTTATATTAGTTTAGATGCATATTCACATGATTTAACATGTTTAGATGTTATGATTGTTTTTCCATATTATTTATTTATTTACTAATTATTGTTTATTCTTTTATTAGTTTATATGTTTATCGTATATGATGAATGTTTACATGATTATTTGTTATTATTAATATTAGTATTATCATGTTTACTAAATTGTGTATGTACGTATGTATGTGTGTGTGTGTGTATATATATATATATATATATATATATATATATACTTGTTTGAGTGTACGTTATTATTTATTTGTATTTAATTATGTATTCTTGTCTTGTATAACTATGATATTATCATTATTCATGATTATTGAGTATTAACTATTTATTTATTTATTTATAGAATTATTAATTATTTAATTATTTATATATTTACTAATAGGAGTATATGTTATATTTACTCGTGTATAATTGTTTATTTAAATAGTATAATCATATATTTTTTATTAGAGTATTATTTATGTTCATGTATTTATTATTTACCTAATTATCTATGTGTATATTTTTTGTCTATTTATTATTATTATGTCTTTTTGCGTGTCAGATGTTTAGTTGTAGGCTTGTTAGCACTATTTTCTTTATTAGGATGTATTGATGATATAAACACCCACTACGAGCATGTATCATATAGAGATATTAGTATTTTACTTAACAGTGTGTTTCGAAGTAGGTGTCGGAGTTCGAGCTCGCCGTAGATATGGAGATACGCTTGGAGCTTGGAACACAGGTCCGTAGGACTCTCCCTCTCTACTTGACTCCTTGCATGTCAAGTTTAATCGTGTTTTATATGTAGGACGGCATCAGCGGTATTTTATTACATCCCTGCAGTGTCGGGGCATTTAGCTGTGTTTTCTACGTATGTTTAATAAAATTACAAGGATGAGATCCCTTGTTGGTTTTCGAACTGAAGCTCTAGAAATGTATGATACAAGCCTCTTCCCTAAGCATATTATATAAGTACACACATTTTTACGGATTTCATAAATAAGAGAATGAGTGGTACGAAGATATCTATGAAATGCACTAGTACTCCTTTAAACCTTGAGGTAGTGCTGTGTATGAGGGTACTGCGTAATGCAGTACATTTCCAGAATTTATGGCACTAATGTAATTGTTCCTTTTGCCACTCGAGTACTATGGCGGGTTATATAAAAGATGTGAGGGTGTAAATATTGTATGTATGAATATGATTATGAGCTGTGCATGCGATCTGGCACGTGTTTAAGCATGTTCGCTTACCGCCCAGTGTAAGGCAATCTTGAAGCTTCATAAGTTTTCATGGGTAATAGAATACCAATTTCCCAGTTTGTATTAGTTATTTTTTGACCAGTAATATTCGTTACTAACATTTTTCATATAATATATGTAGGTCTTGAAATCTTGAGTCGACTTTGGTGGGAGGAAAGATAAACACTACACCACATGAGCTCAGCGTAGTTGCTTACCACATTTGGTGTAGTGTGGTGTAGTGTTTTGATCTATTTTAAACATGTTGTGTTTCGTTACTACAAGCCTCTTCCATTCTCATGACACTATGAAGGTTGTTTCGATCTATTTTATCAATCGAGTTGTACCAACCGACAACTTTAAACATGACTCAACTTGATCGTAACATTTCTGATTCGGTTCTTAGGTAAACCGAAATTGGTGTGTTACAATTTTGATGTAGGTATTAGAGTCCAAGATCGCCGTAAATGTGACATCATGCTTGGAGCTTAGACCACATGTCTGTTAGGACTCTTTTCAGTTTTTATCTCTATATTCTATTGCTGATTTGATTTGATTTCTAAATCACATGACGTGTTAAGTGGCTCCTTGATCAGATGCAACTTAACATGGGCAATTTAGACATATTTTTATTTCTGTGATTAATAACCTTTGAGGATCAGAACCATCGAGTCTAATTTTAAAAACAAGATCCACCACAAGTTACCTTCGGGCCTATTATATAAATCCCTTCCAAGGCCTATATATGATTTTTCTCAAGTTTTCCTGTGAGAAGTGAGACAGGGGAAAACCAACAACTACACTACGCAAGCGGGTCTTATGTTAGTCAAAGTGGGCTCTAGATTTGGTGAACATCTGTTCTATTCTTGAGGGATCCTAACAACTCCACCTTTGAGTTCCTCAAACCCGGAGAAGTGTGAAGGTTTACAGGTACTACAATGTAGTGTATGTATAAACTTGTGGTTTCAAAGGGTACTAAAGGTGCACACCTGAGAGGACTTGGCCTATGTGCTCAGGCCTAGAGTGATGCAATGGATGTAGTGGCTAAAGGAAAAGGAAAAGAAATTGATGATACCACACAAGGGATAGTTCTTAAAGTTGTCGAGGCATGAGATTAGTAAGAATGAGATTCTATCGATGCGAGGATGATAACACCTAATTAGTGCCCTTATGAGAGATTCTGTGAATGATCATATAAATGTTTTCATTTAACAAGACGGGTCAGCTCTCGTATACCAAGTTGACTATTAGTTATTTCTGGACCAACAACACTCACACTTGAGCTCAGCGTAGTTACTTTCTTTCATACTTGTAATTATATTTGATGAGTTTTCATGTATATTTAGCGATGTCTTCCATTCTATTGATGTAGAGCGGGTTATTTCAATCTATATTATCAATCAAGTCTTATACACCAGTAGCTTTAGACATGGCTTGACTCAATCGCAAAATTTTTTATCCGATTTTTAGGTGAACTGAAATAGGGTGTCACAAATTAAATCAGCATCAGAATGGTACAACTTGTCACTAATTATTTTTTGTGCGAAATTTCAGTGGCAAATTGCCACCAAACATTGTCACCCAATTTCAGTGACAAAATAGAGATGAAAAGCCACCAAAGTTGGTGATATAGTTCAGTAGTTAAGATTTGTCACAAAATTTCGGTGATAATTTGTGGCAAATTAATTTTGACACCAAATTTTTTGGTGAGTTTCAGTGACAACTTTTATTAAAAAACTTGAAAAGAATTGCGGCATGTGAGTGGTGGTGTGCCCACATGGACACAACACATGGGCAGCCTAGCATGCCCTTGTGGCATGCACTAGTGGAGCAGGAGCGGGAGGGGTGCACAAGTGGCGTGCATGGCAGGTAGGGGTGGGCGTGGATGTCTAAATTACCAAGCCCGACCGAAGTCCAAAACATGTTAGACAGAAGTTTACCAACCGAATTTGACCAAATAAAAACAAACTAGACATGAACATTTTTTTGTCTGACCAAACGACCGACTGAGTGTCTGATATTTTATATCAATAATATAATATTTTCAACATTTGTGAGGCTAATATTATATTATCTGAAAAAATCAAATCATGATATACATTAAAATTAATTAAGTTTATACATAAAATTGATATTTAATATCTAAAATAACCCAAAATGACTTACATAGAAAAAAGATTAAAGTCATCGTTATATTTAGGAATTTAGAACAATCATTCACATCAACAATCATATCAAACCATTTACTATGTAATTAGAATGCTCTTAATTAGTATCATAGTTTAATAAATTTTCAAAATTTATCTCCTAGGCATTTCTAAGTCAAGCAAAAGATAATCAATGTATAGAAGTTCTAAAATAATCTTTGACATCAAAATTTACTCTAATATTATATATACTTCTACAACAAAATATTCTAGTAGTTGATTCTTCATTCAATATAGCTCGCCTACATGAAAAAGTATACAAAGAGTTAATTACTTGTAAAAATATTGTACAAATATTAGAATAGTAAAAACTAAATATAACATTCTCGGATGCTCATTATAAACATGTAGATGTTGGAAGTCTATTTCCATCAACACAATCATCAATACATTCCCATTCTTCAATATTCATACTTCCAAATAAATTTGATGATGGACTTGATTGTTTCTCTATAAGTAAAAAATATAATAGCAAGAGAAGAACATATGTTAAAAAATATACCAAAAATAGAAAATATATGAATATAAAACATGAATTATCTTCATATTCACTCATCGACCAATTTTGGGCATACATCAAAGCTTCAATTGATTTTGGGCTCAAACTATTCTTAGTTAAATCAATTGTTTATTCTTCAATACTAAATGCTCATTCGGAGGCAAGAGTTGTCATAAGAATGACTAAAACATCATGAGCAATTTTTCCAAAATAGGATATTTTACTATATTTAATCTCTACCATGACAATATATCAAATTGTATATCTACTCTATCTACAAAAGGAATATTTGGGTCATCTAAATAATTCTCCAAATCAGTTCATATTGGCTCATTTAATGAACATTCCATAATCAACTTGCTTACCTTTACAATCTCCTACTTGGATCTCCAATAGGGTGAGTACTTAATGAACTTTCAATTCTAATAGAGGGCTTGTTTGACACACATTTAACCATATATTTCATATTAATCTTATTTTTAAAATTTTTCCATTGTAATATAATATTTCTTTATTCAAACATTTTTTAAAAAAAAGTGATTTTAATTTTTATGCTTATTGACATGTGAGAAACTAAAAAAATAAAAGAGATAATGATTACATAAATGAGATAATAGTTATTTGTGAGAAAAATAGTATTATAATAAAAAATAATTAGATAATAAAATAAATATGAGATGAAAATAATTTCCTATATTGACCAAATTTTGACCGTGTCTGACTGTGACCGACTTGACCGAAGAATTTTAACCATGGATGACTAACTTTTTGCCCAAGATTAAGTGGGCAGACATAAACAATACCTTGTCCAACGCCCGATCGAGCGATGCCACTCCTAAATCGGTGGGGGGCAAGCTATGGCAGCCATGGCGGGGCATCGAGACAAGGGCTTAGGGCAGCGTGGCCACGCGGCGGTGAGGTCTTAGGGTGGGGGGGACCATGAGGCGGTGTTGGCTGCGAGGACCACATGACAATGATAGCTGCAGGGCAATGAGGATTGTGGAGTGAGGCGACGAAGCTGCAGTGGCGGCAAGGTTCCTGGGCTATGGGCTTGGGCCAGGGACTTGTGACCGCAGCTGTGGCATCGGCTAGGCCACAGGGTAGCAAGGCTAAGGCGGCATCTATGGCAAGGCGAGGTTGCGACTGTAGTGAGGCTAGGCAATGTGGCGTGGTCGGCCATGGCGAGGACGGATGGGGCCACATTGTCCCAACACACGGAGGCAAGGCCCACACATGCCATTAATAGTGCAAGTGACCAAATAATGACCCCAATATTTGCGCCAATTTTTTTGAAGAAAATTTAAATTGGACACCGAAATTTAGGTTTCAAAATAGTGGCCACCTAATTTTGACCCAAAAATTTCTGTGAATGTCTGATGAGAATTTTTTAAAAATGCACAACTAATTTTTTTGTGGCCAAAATTTTGGTGGCATGTACTTTTGAAACAAAAATCTTGGTGGCAAACTAATTTTGACACCAAAATTTCGGTGATAGTTGATTGAAAATTTTAAAAAAATGCACCACCAACTTTTCGATGGCTAAATTTTGGTTGCTTATATTTTTGACACCGTAATTTCAATTGCAATTCAGTGGCAAATAATTTGTCACCAAATGTTTGGTGACAAAATGGTAACAAATTTCTGTGTTGATTCTAATCGATGACTTTTTTGTGACAAATGTTTTTATCACCGTATTTCTGTAATAGTTTGGTGGCAAATTTGTCACTAATAATTACGATAACAAATTTTACTAGAGGTGGATGTTTTAGGTAAATTGGATTATATAGACTATAACACCCCAATTTGGCTCACTTGCGAACCAAATCAGAAATACTACTGGCTATCAAACCGTTCACTAATCTACTTAATTCGGTCAAGTCAACCAGGATCTACCTTTAACATCTTAATATGGTGATGCAAACATTTAATGCATGGATGAGATGTTTGGGTTCTAACGTTGTTCTAGATATATGATATGATATGTCATTCATATTCAAAACAAACCCAACTCATTAAAAGTTCAAAAAAAAATTATTTAACAAAATGGAGAGGGTCTCCCCTAAAAATACATTAGGGATCACCCTGTCGTAAAACAATACCCAAAACATTGTACTTTCACACAACATTCACATAATAATCATTTTAATTTCTTGAGTCCGGTATCGACCCCATTTGTTCATCTTGTTCCATACTATGCATAATAATCACTATTCACAGATCATATCATGATTTTCACGCAATAATTGTTGCAATAAGACATCATATCATTTATTCACGATAAAATGCATAGATAATTATCATAGCACGTTGTCATTCCATCTCAACAGGGACATGTGTCCAAGTCTCCACAATCCCAACAGCGCTCAGTCATTCAAGTTTCTCTTACATATATAATGTGAAAAAGTCAGTAAAAAATAACTATATAATCAAATTGGCATATGAGAGCTAACTCTCATGTTAAACGAAATCCATCATACTTCATTATTAAAATCACTCATAAGGGCACTAATTAGGAGCTGTCAGCCTCGGCTTGACAACATCCCATTTTGACTTGTTAGATGCATCAGCATTTTCAAACTATCCCATGCTCGAGAAAATCAATTATCTTAAAGCCCACTACATCCTCCGTATAACTCTTGGCCCTGAACACAAGAGTCGAGTACTTTGTGGCTGACACCTTCAATACTCCTTTAAATCCACGAGCCTACACATGCACTGCATTGCAGTAGCAGAATCTTCCATACTTCTCAGGGTTTGAGGAATTCAAAATGTGGAGTTGTCATAATCTTTCAAATTGGAATGACCCACTCACCAATCCAAAGCTCGTTTTGACTAGCACGTGCAACCACTCACGGTGCACGTGAGTTGACTTTGCTTTGTCTCACATTTCACTGGAAAATTAAAAACAACTATACATACAAAGGTTTGGGTACGGATTATAATATAGTAAGCCTGAAGGCATCAAGATTTTGATCTGAGTTTTCTAAAACAAACTCGAGAGATCTCATCATTAAGTGTTATTAATAGGAAAATTTGTATGACTAAATAGTTTGTGTGGAGTCAGATATGATAAATCCTCCACTCGACAAGTCTGCTTACTTGCTAAATCAAACAAGATAAAGTGAGAAGCTCAAACTAGAAGTGAGTCCTAAACATACCTGGTAGAAACTCTAATTCTGTCCACGCACCTAAGCAGTGAGCTCCTAGTCCATACCTACATATCAAATCTAAAAGCTAACACCCACTATCTAAATGATGCATCCACACATCCTAAATAATACACGCATATTAAGCATTCACATCATGATTTCTTAATTTACATTGCAATTAATTAACAATTCATACATAGTTTACTTAATATGTTCATTAGCATTTATTTCATATCATTCAAATCATGTAAATTCATTTTTATTTCCAATAAATTTTTTTTACTATATCAACCAATCAAATCCTAGCATGTTATGCTAATTATTATCAATTTTAAATAATTAGGTCGAAGTTAATTATACCTTGCATAGTAGGCGATCAGCGACGACTAGGGTTTATTGAATGCTTCACGACTTGAATTCGGCACATAGTGGTGTCCAAAGTTCAATTGGGTTTGCAGGAATCTGGCAAAAATCCTGTGATTTTTGGCAAATTCCATTAAATCCGGTTTTCGTACAGCTTCTGACAGTTTTCCAACAGTTTCTAATGGTTTTTCAGAGACTTTTCTAGTGGGGTGGTTTGGGTTGTTGATCAC
The DNA here is from genome assembly GCA_033002965.1 of Piper betle. Taxonomy (NCBI): domain Eukaryota; kingdom Viridiplantae; phylum Streptophyta; class Magnoliopsida; order Piperales; family Piperaceae; genus Piper; species Piper betle. The sequence goes on from JAURVB010007050.1 coordinate 11,314, forward strand.
CACTAGCTTGGCGAGCTCGACACGACCTCGGTGATGGTGAGGGCGGCGGTGGTGACTATGGTAGCCAGAAGCAGTGGTCATGAATGTCGGGGTCGGGGATGCCCAATCAAGGTCACTGATCACCCTTGGGCGAGCCTCAGCAGTGGTGCTTGGTGGGGGAAGAGGTTGCTTGGGGTCGAAGGGGCGGCGAGGGCAGAGCGGCGCTGCTAGCAACGAAATCAGTGTTGGGGAACGGCTTGAGACTCAGTGTGTCATTGAGGCCGGGTACCGGCCAGGATGGTGGGGGATGACTCGACGATCGGGATGCGAGAGGGGAAGACATTGGGGGTGAAGGGTTCGGTGACGATTTTTTAATTAAAAGTTTACTCGATTCCGACTGAGTTAAAAATAATAACTAACTCTTAATAAGTTCTAAAAAAATCTAG
>JAURVB010007051.1:0-17564 GCA_033002965.1 Piper betle
TCAAAGTCCGAAATTCAGCTGCTGGCAGCTAGCACAAATAAATAAATAAATTAAAACTTCTTGTTCTACAAATTCAACGATATAAAAAACAAACTTCGATTTACAAAACCCATTAACACATCATTTAAACAAATTCATTAAATAAGAACAAATAGCACCGGAGCTTTGAAGTGAGGGGAATGAAGAGGGTTTGAGGATTTACGGGAGATGGAGAGCCTGCAGAGCGTTTGGGAGAGTCGACACCGCTGAAACGCCGTACCGATCGATCATCCATGTCCATCGCTCCCCTAAACACCTCCCTCGCAGCTTTTTTTTTCCTAATCCTTTTCTTTTCTATTTTATTATTATTATTATTTTAACTCCTGCACCGTGAGACGTTCCACTCCGAATCCAATTAGTATATATCGCATCTAAATAGTTTTACATTGTACTCTTGTTCAAATTTTTTTTGATATATACCATATATGAAAATATTCGGATCAATTGTGGATATCAATTTTTTAAAATTTTTAAAATAATAATTTTTTTATTTTTATAATAAAATTTATATTATTTATATTATTCTACTCATTCGAGATGAATTTAGAATATATAAAGGTTTTAAAGATTCGGATTAAATACATATTTGGTAAATGAAATAAATATAATCTTTAAATTATTAGGAAAGGATTCCGTTCTGACTTTCTAATTCGAATCAGATACGAATATAGCCACGTCTAAACTTGATCCATCCCTAGGGAGCTCATTGGTGCAGTGGTTCAACAACATTTTATTTTATTATTATTATGTTAGTCAACTTCCTATCAATTATAGATCAAATAGTTTGTTGTTAACAAAATCCCATATTATCATGTAAAATTATAAATGAGACTTAATTAAATTTATTATTTTATATTTTATATAAATACCTATAAAAAAGTATATAAAATATTATATAATGTTCGAATCAATTCGAGCCAATCAGATGTGCGACTTATTTCAAGTTCTTCTTTACATGTACACTAATAAAAAAAAATTGTATTTTACTACTGTCAATATTTGACAGAGGCATTGCCATCAAATTCGGTGGCATAACTTTAAGTCCATCACTGGTAAAAGTTTTGAGAGAAGCTTCTTGTGAGAAAATGCTGGTGTTTAAATATATATATTTAGAACGGCTTGGTCGTGGCAAGTAATCCGTGTTAAATATTTGCCATGGCATCCGGTGTCAAACAAAAAAAAAATAAAAATTTTAATTATCTAGAAAAAATATTAGATATAGGTATTTTGCCTAGGGTTATATATATATATATATATACACATATATCATGGGGGTGGCCGTCAGTTTTATTGTGTCAAACGTGAAAGGAAAAAATAGTAGTGGTACCACGTGCCATTTGCAACGGTCGGCATGTATGTGGCAATTTTTATATATTATAAAAATTTTGAGTAGCATTTTCCCCGCTCATTGTTTTTTTTTTATTGGCCTTTGATTCCTGATTAGCAGCCACGTGGTTGGTTGTGGGGGAAGCAAGGAGCGGGCCATGTGGCGTCCCCACTCCCCTCTGCAAGGCCGCATTGTTGGGGAGAATGCAACTGCCTCCCCACACCCCCATGCCTGCTTCCCTGATGCCACCGCCCTTGTTATTGCCCTGCCATGTTACCTTACATTTCCACCCCTTCCCCCCACGCGTTAAGGGACCACTGCTGCCTTGGCTCCCCTCCACCCCCAACCCATGGTCCTCTTTGTGGCGATCATTCCGTCTAGCGCGGCGTGTCCGTGATAGCCACCAAATAACAATATATATATATATATATATATAAGTATATAAAAAAACAAATATATATATTATTTTAATTTATATTTTTTATTTATTTTTGGACTTTTTCACGGACTTTCTGTGGCAAATATTGTGATATCAAATTTGCCACGTTCCCATGACAATCCGATTTGACCCAGTCTGCTTTACTGTAGCTTTCATCTTTGACAAAAACCCATCGTGAACAATTATTTTCCACATGAGTGGTCATTTGCCATGGGAATGCCTGTGGCAAATAACATATTTACCATTAATGGTACATGAACGTTGTTGCTGTACTAAATTGTCCTTGAGTAGAAATAATTTATTTTATTGTAATCTATCACCTCTTTTATCACCGTATATCATCACCCCGAATAAATGGTGTTAGAGCTACCATTAAATGTTCATTAATGAAAAGGCTCATTTTCAGTGATGAAAAAGTCTTTTTCATTGAAATTTATCACCAAAGATTTTGATAAAAAAAACCTCACCGGCTAATTACGTAAAATTCAATTTCGGGTTAAGGTTTTATTAGCTTGTAATTTTACCCTAGTTCGGGCTAGTCTCGAGTCGATTCAAGCAAAATCAAGCCAGATCAATTTTTTGACCATGAATATTGAGTTAGATGGACGTATATGCATGTTATATTGACCGAGTATCCCCAATATGCAAATGATAATTTAAGTTAGGATACAGTAAAACATGAGTTATCAATGTATATGCTAGATATACAGATAATTTTTATGGGTTAGTTAGAGTTTAGGCTTAGATTTATGTTGTTACTGCATTTAGTATCTGTTTTGGGTTTACAAGGTATCTCATTTGCATGCATTATAAGGATTTCATATCAACGGATTGCCCTAGTGGACCCAGCTTGATTTAAGTCATAGATTTTCACCCGATTGAGTTCAGGGATTGAGGCCTATTTAACCTTTTTACCTCAATTCACGCCTATAGAGTTGCTTTTAAGACTCGAGTTAGTTTTAACTTTGGACAATCTCGATCCGAGTTTTCCATATATATATATATATATATTTCATATACCCATAGGTGGGCACCACTAGGCCACGAATTCTTGGACATTCGAATCATGCCATGTGCAAGATCAGAGCCATCCACATCAGCCCTAGCTTCACCTAGTTATTTTTGAGAGATTTCCCATGATTTTCAAAGTTTTACACCCCTAGCCACCTCCAATTTAGCTAGCCATCGGCAAGTCTCCAGGTAGCCCCCAGCCACCAAGACTGGCACTCTCAAGACTACTTCACAAAAAGCTTTCTATCCATACCTCTCACGACCACTGGTGCAACTGCAGTCCCCTCCGGCGACTACATTTTGACAACTACTTTTCACTGCCGCTATAGCTATTCGAGCCTTTTTTTGGCGAGCCATCTCTGGCAAATCCGACCACCCACATAATTTCATCTTCCCGAGATCTTCATTTTGAGACCACCCGTAAACACCGTCGTGGCCGTAATCACCACCAGCGACGCTGCCTCACCCGACAGAGATTCCGCCCTTTCCAGCTAGTCAGATGCCAGATTCCACCTATCACAACCACCACCATGTACCTCGTCATCAAGGCCGTCTATCCCGACCAGCGGCTACCCTAGCCACACCGCCGCCGATGTTTTTGGACAATGGGCACCGCCCGCCCCGTTGGACCCGTTTGCCTGCTGTCACATCTGCCTGCCCGAGTTTTGTTCATCTATTCGTGTTCATGGCCATGCCCGAGCCCGTGTTCGTGTTGGAATAATTTCAATGACGTGTAAGTATACACGGTCGAAACAAGTAATATAATGATAAATTCGAATATCATCCCAGAGAGAGATAAATTTCCTTAAATTAATTAAAGAAAATAAAATAAAGAACAAAACAAACACAATCTACTTAACTAAATCTAAATAATAACTTTAAATTAAAGGAGAAGTCGAAATGATAAAACTCGTTCTAGTGTCGAATTTCTCTCAACATGAATTTAATCTTCATCACATCTTACTCTTATCTTTTATTTCCTTGGATTGTCAATCTAGGATAATTATATGACATGGTGGCTCCCGCTCCTTCATTATTCTATTATTTTGCCCTAATTTCTACCTTCTGGTGATAATTGATTAATCAACAAAATAACGCATTAAGATTTGCCTTATAATTGCATACGGTGTTGTGTATCTCCCGACCATAACGACAAACAAGTCAAAAGACTCGCCGTATGATGAATTATCAATGACTAATCTAATTAATTTCTCACGAAATCTAATTAAACCTCATGAGCTAAGAAATAGGCGATCAATCTATTCTTAGCATTAAGAACATGATAATTCAAATAATCCGATTGAATAAAAGAGTAAGAGGTTGAAATGAATTCAATTAAACCATGTTAACTTCTATTCTTCTCTAGAACGAAAGAAAAGACTACTCTATAATAAAAATAGAAAACAATATAAAGAAGAAACTAGTTTTTATTATAAAAGGGAAAAAAATTACAAAAACTAGAAATATTTCTTTCACTAAATTCCTTAGCAAAGAGTTGAGATATCCCAAACAACAAATGACCACCCCTTTATATATAAGATGGGATACCAATGAGATACAAAAATTCAAGGACGAATTTGAAAACTCGATGTGGTCTAATTGATTATGATGTCTAATGAAGTTTCTAACTCCCCGACAATAGCGCCAAAGCTATGTATAACCATCCTCATCGAGCTTTGCTAACACCAAAAATTGTAGCCATCAATGGGTGGGGACAATTGCTATGACCAACAAATCTTAAGCTTAATTTGTTTCATCTTTTTCTGCATTAAAACTTCTAAAATTAAGCATATCTCATAAAATATTAATTAACTAGAATATAACGAGAAATATCACCTAATTAATAATATTATTACCCAGGAAGTACAAAATCACATTAAAAATATGGTTAAATATTATATACATTTAAATACTTAACACACCCCAAACTTAAATTTTTGGGCATCCCGAGCAAAATATCATAACAAAGAAAATTTTACTACACAAAAATACTTAGTCTTTATTATGTTCTGATATGATTCTTAATCAAACTATCCAGAGGCAATAAGATGTTAATCAAATCAGAACTTCCTTTTTGTTAATCACACCCAAAAGAAGGCTCTCCGTGTGTGTGTGTGTGTAAGTATATCTCGTATTTAGTCATGTATTTGAATAATATAATGATATTATTATTTTATGACTAGAGTATTGTTGTTTTCATGTATTTATTATTTATTTATTATTCATGAGTGTATTTATTTATTTATTTATTAGTTTTTTCCTTTATTATGTCTCGATTTGCGGGTTGTATGTTTAGTTCGTTTATTTCGCAATGTCTTATTTATTAGGATGTATTGATATGTGACCACACACCATGAGTATATATCATATAGAATGTCGTTATTTTACTTAGTAGTAAAACCCTAGTTTCGGCTTACCCAATTCTAGTTTTGTCCAGTTCATGGAGTCTTGAATCGATTCGAGTGAGCTCGAGCCCAAACAATTTTAAGAATATGAGTATGAGGCCCAGATGGCTTTATAAGCATGTCATGGAGGTTGAGTATACCCGACAGGCATATGATAGGTTCAGTTATGATACAATAGAGCATGAGTTATTAATGTATACGCAAGGTATACATATGATTTTTAAGAGTTAGCAGGAGTTTAGGCCTACATCTAAGTCGATGTAGCGTTTAGTATCCGTTTAGGATTTTTAGGATATCACATTTACATGCATCTTAGGGATTTTGGATCACTGGTTTGTGCCCCTGTGGGCTCAGCTATATTGAGTTTAGGCTTTGAGGCCTAGTTAGCCTTTTGGCTAGATCCCTGCCTATAGAGTCTCTTTGAAGACTCAAGTCAGTTTTGACTTTGTACGGTCTCGATCTTAGCTTTCCATCCATATGTATAGTGCATATACCTATAGGTGGGCTCCACTAGACCACGAGTTGTCGGACGTCCAGATCGTGCCACTTGGCAAGATCTGGGCCATCCACTTAGCTTTATCTTAACTCTTTGATTTCCAGTAACTTCCCCACTATTTACATGATTTTCACCTCGACGCCGCCACCACTTCGATTTGCCACCGACGAGTTTTCGCCTCACCCCCGGCCATTGGATCGATACGGCCGTGACCACCTCGCAGCCGGCTATCAGTCCGTATCCACGATCGCCACCGGCGACGACATTTTGTTGTCGATTTTAACCACCGCTGCCACCTGTTCGGGCATTTTTTGGTGCCGGCGAGTGTCCTCCGGCGAAGCAGACCACCTTGACAACTTCCACTCATTGAGATCTATGATTTGGGACTGACACCAACCTCCGTCGTGGCCGCGATTGCCGTTAGCGATGTCACAGTGCCTAGCGGCGATCTGACCCCTTTCTTGCTGTTTTCCGGCTAACCCATGGCTGAACTTTGCCGATCGTCACCACCAACAACTCTGCCTTGATGTCCCCAGTTGATCCCGATCGGTGGCGACCCCAGCAACACCGTGGTCAGTATTTTTCGGCGACGGGCACCGCCACCCCGTCCGGTCTGTTTACCCGGTTCATGTTCTCTTGCCCGCGTCGTGTCCTTGTTTGCTTGGTCTTGCCCGAGTCCGCCAACGATGTCCATGCCTATGTCCATCAGCCTAGCCGACCTAGCCCAGGAGTTTATTGAGCCCAGACCATTTTGACTCAACCCAATCCGGTTTGGCTCAGCTTGGTTTGGTCTGGTTCAGCTCAGTTTGGTCTGGTTCAGCTTACTTTCGGACCATTTTCGTCAGTTCTTGCACTGTTTTCGGTATTTCGAGAACTTTTATATTAGTTTAGATGCATATTCACATGATTTAACATGTTTAGATGTTATGATTATTTTTCCATATTATTTATTTATTTATTTAGTTTATTATTATTATTTATTTATTATTTATTTATATGTTTATCGTATATGATGAATGTTTACATGATTATTTGTTATTATTAATATTATATTTACTTATTAATATTAGTCTTATTATGTTTACTATATATATGTTATATATATATATATCGATCTATCTATTTACTTGTTTGAGTGTATGTTATTATTTATTTGTATTTAATTATGTATTCTTGTATTGTATAATTATGATATTATTATTATTCATGATTATTGAGTATTAACTATTTATTTATTTATTTATTTATTGAATTATTAATTATTTAATTATTTATATGTTTACTAATACAAGTATATGTGATATTTACTCGTGTTTAGTCGTGTATTTATATAGTATAATTATATTATTATTTTATGATTAGAGTATTATTTATCTTCATGTATTTATTATTTACCTAATTATCTATGAGTGTATTTGTTTATTTATTTGTTTATTATTTATTATTATTATGTCTTGATTTGCGTGTCAAATGTTTAGTTGTAGGTTTGTTAGCACTGTTTTCTTTATTATGATGTATTGATGATATGAGCACACACCACGAGCATGCATCATATAGAGATGTTAGTATTTTACTTAGTAGTGGGTTTCGATGTAGGTCTCGGAGTCCGAGCTCACCGTAGATGTGTAGATATGCTTGGAGCTTGGACCACAGGTCCATAGGACTCTCCCTCTCTGCTTGACTCCTTGCGTGTCGAGTTTAATCATGTTTTATACGTAGGACGACATCAGCGGCATTTTATCGGATCCCTCCGATGTCGGGCCATTTAGCCGTGTTTTCTACACATGTTTAATAAAACTACAAGGATGAGATCCCTTGTTGGTTTTCGAACTGAAGCTCCAGAAATATATGATACAAGCCTCTTCCCTAAGCCTATTATATAAGTACACGTATTTTTATGGATTTCATGAATAAGAGAGTGAGTGGTATGGAGATATGTATGGACTGCACTAGTACTCCTTCAAACCTTGAGGTAGTGCGGTGTATGAGGGTACTGTGTAATGCAGCACATTTCCGGAATTTGTGGCACTAACTTAACTGTTCCTTTTGCCACTCGAGTACCGTGGCGGGTGAAATATGGAAGATGTGAGGGCGTAAGCGTTGTATGTATGAATATGAATATTAGCCATGCATGCGAGCCGGCACTTGTTTAAGTATGTTTGCTTACCGCCCAGTGTGAGGCAATCTTGAAGTTTCATAAGTTTTCATGGGTAATAGAATACCCATTTGCCAGTTTGTATTAGTTATTTTTCGGACCAGTAACATTCGTTACTGACGTTTTCATATAATATATGTAGGTCTTGTAAATCTTGAGTCGACTTTGGTGGGAGGACAGATAAACGCTACACACACTTGAGCTCAGCGCAGTTATTTACTTTCTTACTTTTATTTATATTCGATGTGTTTTGACATGTATTTAATAATGTCTTCCATTCTCATGACACTAAGAAGGTTGTTTCGATCTATTTTATCAATCGAGTCTGTACCGACCAACAACTTTAAACATGACTCGACTTGATCGTAATATTTCTGATTCGGTTCTTAGGTGAACCGAAATCGGGGTGTTACAGTTTCAATGTAGGTATTAGAGTCCAAACTCACCGTAAATGTGACATCATGCTTGGAGCTTAGACCATAGGTCTGTTAGGACTTTTTTCAGTTTTTATCTCTATATTCTATTGCTGATTTGATTTAATTTCTAGATCGCATGATGTGTTAAGTGGCTCCTTGATCGGATGCAACTTAACACGGGACATTTAGACATATTTTTATTTTTGTGATTAATAACCTTCGAGGATGAGAACCCTTGAGTTTGATTTTGAAAACAAGATCCACCTGCAAGCCTATTATATATATTCCTTCCAAGGCCTATACATGATTCTTCTCAAGTTTTCCTGTGAGAAGTGAGACAGGGAAAACCAACAACTACACTACGCGAGCGGGTCATGTGTTAGTTAAAGCGGGCTCTAGATTTGGTGAACGTTTGTTCTATTCCTGAGGGATCCTGACAACTCCACCTTTGAGTTCCTCAAACCCGGAGAAGTGTGGAGGTTTATAGGTACTACAATGTAGTGTATGTATAAACTTGTGGTTTCAAAGGGTACTAAAGGTGCATGCTTGAGAGTACTTGGCCTATGTGCTCGGGCCTGGAGTGATACTGGGGATGTAGTGGCTAAAGGAAAAGGAAAAGAAATTGATGTTACCGCGCAAGGGATAGTTCTTAAAGTTGTAGAGACATGAGATGAGTAAGAATGGGATGTTGTTGATGCGGGGACGACGACTCCTAATTAGTTCCCTTATGAGAGATTTTGTAAATGATCATATAAATATTTTCATTTAACAAGAGGGTCAGCTCTCATATACCAAGTTGACTATTAGTTATTTTTGGACCAGTAACACTCACACATGAGCTCAGCACAGTTACTTTCTTTCATACTTGTATTTATAATTGATGAGTTTTCACGTATATTTAGCGATGTCTTCCATTCTATTGATGTCGAACGGGTTATTTCGATCTATATTATTGATCAAGTCTTATACACTAGCAGCTTTAGACATGTCTTGACTCAATTGCGATATTTTTTATCTGATTTTTAGGTGAACTGAAATAGGCTGTCACAAATTAAATCAACAGCAGAATGGTAACAACTTGTCACTAATTATTTTTTGTGCGAAATTTCGGTGGTAAATTGCCACCAAACATTGTCACCAAATTTCAGTGACAAAATAGAGATGAAAAGTCACCAAAGTTGGTGACATAGTTCGGTAGTTAAGATTTGTCACAAAATTTTGGTGATAATTTGGCCTGGCAAATTAATTTTGACACCAAAATTTTTGGTGAGATTTCGGTGACAACTTTGATTAAAAAACTTGAAAAAATTGCGGCACGCGAATGGTGGTGTGCCCACATGGGAACTAGCAAACCCACTTGCGCACGGGCACAACACGTGGGCAGCCCTAGTGTGCCCGTGTGGCATGTACCAGTGGAGCGGGAGGAGGGGTGCACAAGCGGCGTGCATGGCAGGTAGGGGTGGGCGCATATTTCCAAATTACCAGAGTCCGACCAAAGTTCGAAGCATGTCAGTACTGAATTTTAACAACCGAATTTGAGCCAAATAAAAATAAACCAGACATGGGCATTTTTTTGTCCGACCGCCCGAGTGTCTGATATTTTATATCAATAATATAATATTTTCAACATTTGTGAGGCTAATATTATGTTATATGAAAAATTCAAATCATGATATACATTAAAATTAATTAAGTTTATACATAAAATTGATATTTAATATCTAAAATAACCCAAAATGACTTACATAGAAAAAGGATTAAAGCCATCGTCATATTTAGGAATTTAGAACAATACATTCACATCAACAATCATATCAAACCATTTACTATATAGTTAGAATGCTCTCAATTAGTACCATAGTTTAATAAATTTTCAAAATTTATCTCCTATACATTTCTAAGTCAAACAAAAGATAATCAATGTATAGAAGCTTTAAAGTAATCTTCGACATCATAATTTATTCTAATATTACATATACTTCTAAGACAAAATATTCTAGTAATTGATTCTTCATCCAATGTAGCTCACCTACATGAAAAAATATACAAAAGAGTTAATTACTTGTAAAAATATTTTACAAATATTAGAAGAGTAAAAACTAAATATAACATTCTCACATGCTCATTATAAACATGAAGATGTTGGAATACTATTTCCATCAACACAATCATCAATATATTCCCATTCTTCAATACTCATTACTTCCAAATAAATTTGATGATGAACTTGATTGTTTCTCTACAAGTAAAAAATATAATAGCAAGAGAAGAACATATGTTAAAAAATATACTAAAAATAGAAAATGCATGAATATAAAACATGAATTATCTTCATATTCACTCATCAACCAATTTTGGGCATGTATCAAAGCTTCAATTGATTTTTGGGCTCAAACTATTCCTAGTTGAACCAATTGTTTGTTCTCCAATGCTAAATGCTGATTCTGAGGCAACAGTTGACATAAGAATGACTAAAACATCATGAGCAATTTTTTCCAAAATATAATATTTTACTATGTTCAATCTCTACCATGATAATATATCAAATTGTTTATCTATTCTATCTACAAAAGGAATATTTTGTTCATCAAAATAATTCTCCAAATCAGTTCGCATTGGCTCATTTAATGAACATTCCATAATCAACTTGCTTACTCCTTTCAATCTCCTACTTGGGTCTCAAATAGGGCGAATACTTGATGAACTTTCAATTCTAATAGAGGGCTTGTTTGACACACATTTAACCATATATTTCATATTAATCTTATTTTTGAATTTTCCCATTGTAATATAATATTTCTTTATTCAAACATTTTTTGTAATAAAATGATTTTAATTTTTATGCTTATTGACATGTGAGAAACTAAAAATAAAAGAGATAATGATTAAATAAATGAGATAATAGTTATTTGTGAGAAAAATAATATTATAATGAAAAAATAATTAGATAATAAAATAAATATGAGATGAAAATATTTTTCTATATTGACCGAATTTTGACCGTGTCCGACTGTGACCGACTTGACTGAAGAATTTTGACGGTGGATGACTAACTTTTTGCCCAAGATTAAGTGGGCAGACATGGACAATGCCTTGCCCAATGCCCGATCGATCGACGCCCACCCCTAATGGCGGGGAGCAAGCGATGGCAGCCGTGGCGGGGCGTCGAGACAAGGGCTCAGGGCGGTGTGGCCATGCGGCGGTGAGGTCTTAGGGTGGGGGGACCGTGAGGCGGTGTTGGCCATGAGGACTGCGGGACAGTGATAGCCGCAGGGCAATGAGGATTGTGGAGTGAGGCGACGAGGCTGTAGTGGCGGCAAGGTTGCTGGGCTATGGGCTTGGGCTGGGGACTTGTGACTGCAGCCGTGGCATCGGCTAGGCCACGGGGTAGCAAGGCGGCGGCATTTACAGCAAGGTGAGGTTGCGACTGCAGTGAGAGCTAGGCAATGTGGCGTGGCCGGCATACCGAGGACCGATGGGGCCACATTGTCCCAACATGCGGAGGCAAGGCCCACACATGCCATTAATAATGCAAGTGACCAAATAATAACCCCAAAATTTGCGCCAATTTTTTTAAAAAATTAAATTTGACACCGAAATTTAGGTTTCAAAATAGTGGCCAACTAATTTTGACCCGAAAATTTCTCGTGAATGTCTGATGATAATTTTTTTAAAATGCACAACTAATTTTTCGTGGCCAAAATTTTGGTGGCATGTACTTTTGAAACCAAAATTTTTGTGGCAAATGGTGGCAAACTAATTTTGACACCAAAATTTTGGTGATAGTTGATTGAAAATTTTTAAAAAATGCACCACTGACTTTTCGGTGGCTAAATTTTGGTTGCTTATATTTTTGACACTGTAATTTCGATGGCACTCAGTGGCAAATAATTTGTCACCGAATGTTTGGTGATCAAAACGGTAACAAATTTCCCTGTTGATTCTAATCGATGACTTTTTGTGACAAATGTTTTTATCAGTGTATTTTTGTAATAGTTTGGTGGCAAATTTGTCACTGATAATTACGATAACAAATTTTCAGTGACTGAAGGTCCACGGCTCACTTGCGAACCAAATCGGAAATACTACTGGCTATCAAACCATTCGCTAATCTATTTAATTCGGTCAAGCCAACCCGGATCTACCATCGACATCTTAAGATGGTGATGCAAACATTCAATGCATGGATGAGATGTTTAGGTTCTAACGTTGTTCTTGATGTATGATATGATATGTCATTTAAAAATACATTAGGGATCACCTTGTCAGCAATAGATATTATATATATATAATATATATATATATATATATATAATGATAAAATCGTTAAACAATGCCCAAAACATTGTACTTTCACACAACATTCACATAATAATCATTTTAATTTCTTGAGTCAGGTATTGACCCCATTTGTTCATCTCGTTCCATACTATGCATAATAATCATTATTCACATATCATATCATGATTTTCACACAATAATTGCTGCAATAAGGCATCATTTCATTTATTCACGATAAAATGCATAGATAATTATCATAGCACATTGTCATTCCATCTCAGCAGGGACATGTGTCCAAGTTGTATTGCTACTCCTCCACAGTCCCGACAGCGCTCAGTCATTCAAGTTCTCACTTACATATATAATGCAAAAAGTCAGTAAAAAATAAATATATTGTAAAACCCATGACTCGAGTCAGGGTTTTACGTTACCGAACCAGTCGGTTCGACCGTTGGTTCGAGTCGAGTCAGTTCATGAACCGCGTGCTGAGTCGAGGCCAGCCGTGAGTTATGAGCGATAAGAGTCAGGTGTACCTGAGTATATGATGATAACGTCGAGAAGATGGTGATAAATGAGTTATCAGAATATATGAAAGTATGCACTATTTTTTCTTTTTATATGTTTGATCGTAGAAATAGTTTTAGGCCGAATAATGCATTAGGACGCGTTGGATTATATTCGGGTGGGTTATTAGTTATAGAGCATGCCATTTGGATGTTGTTGGGTTTGTTTTATTTTATGGGATTTTTTCATATTTTTCTAGATTTGTTTTAGAATTTATTACGAACTAGTTATTATTTTGACTCGAGTCAGAATCGAGTCAATACTTAATTACGAAACTGCCACTAGAGTATATTTTTCTCCATTCCCGACACCTTCCCCCTTCCAAAACCCTAGCCGTCGCTGCCCATTGTGCTCGTCGCCGCCGCTGACATCATACAGCCGCCGATCAACGCCGCCCCGCCCCACCGTGCAGTCGCCGTGCCACCACGACCCACCCCGGCCACCGTCTCGCCGCCACGACGCCGGAATCGCCCCACAAGCCGCGACGCCCTCCCTCGTCGATTCGCTGCCGTCCGGACCGCACCGCCGCCGCTGTGACCCCGACGACCACCCCCTCGCCGTCGCCGACGTTTCCCCATCATCCCGACCGCCGTCGAGGCCGGCCGTAGCCCTGATCGGAGCACGCCGCCGCCGCCGCCCGTTTTCGACGCCGTCGCCGACAGCCATCGCCGCCCTGGCTACCTTGTTTGACACCACCATTGGACCAAGCTCGTCGAGCTGGTGCCGATAGACCCCCTGATTGCCCCGTCCCGAAACATCGCCGGAAAACCGCCAGAAAACTGTCGACACTCGCCGGAAAACTGCTGGAACCGCCGGAAAATTGGATTCATGGAAAATTCACCGGATCATCCGCCGAACGCACCCGGTCCAATCTGATTGGACTTCGGACGCCGCTAGGTGGCGAATTCAAGTTTCGAGCCACGAAACGAAAACCCTAGTCGTCACCGATTTTCGACCACGCGATGTATAATTTATTTTAACTTAATTGTTTGAAAGTATTGATTATTAGAATTGCATGCTAGGATTGGTGAATTGTGTGTTATAATAATATATATAAATGTAGATTTGATTAAGGATAAAATATGAAATTTGTTTGATTGAGTGGTGTTAAAAATGGAGGCTAAGAAACTAATTAGGGTAACTAGGTAATGATCATGATCTAATGCAAACTAGCCTAAGTAGACTTGCTAGAATTGATATAGGTTGATGTGTGTTGATTGATGCGTGATTGTGTTGATTGTGTGTGCATGCTATAGGATGTGTGATTCATCATGCGGGCGTTAGTTTTTAGCTTGATTGTGTAGGTACGGTGTAGGAGCTCGCCGCCTAGGTGCGTGGACCCATTTGGAGCTTCTACCAGGTCCGTTTAGGACTCGTTCTCTGTTTTTACGCTACTCTATTGTGTATTTGATTTATCATGTGCAGGACGAGTTAAGTGGCATTTTATCAGATCCCACTTAACTCGGGCCATTTAGCCAACGATTTTTCGGATTAATAACCCTCGAGGATGAGATCCCTCGAGTTTGTTTTCGAACTTCAGATCCAGCTCACGATGCCTTCGGGCCTAATGTATAAATCCCAACCTAGACCTATATATATGTATAGTTTTCGCGTTTTCAGTGAGAGATTGAATGAGGGAAATCCGACTACCGTGCTACGCGAGCGGGCACGTGTGAGTCGATAGTGGGCTCTGGAATGGTGTGCGGGCCGTTTCATTCCCGAGGGATCCTGACAACTCCACCTTTGAGTTCCTCAAACCCGGAGAAGTGTGGAGGTTCACAGGTACTGTAATGGAACGCATATCTAGACTTGTGGTTTCAAAGGGTACTAAAGGCGACTGCCTGAGAGTGCTCGGCCTTTGTGCTCAAGGCCAGGAGTAATATGGAAGGTGTAGAGGGCGAAAAGGAATGAGATTTGATGCGAGGAAGCGATAGAGAAATGGCCAAGGTATGAGAATGAGAAAGAAAGGGGGACGCTGTCGACCCGAGGGCGACGGCTCCCATATGTGCCCTGATGAGAGTTCTTGAGGAAGTATATGGTTTTCATTCAACAGGAGAGTTTGCTCTCCTGTGCCAGATTGATATTAGTTATTTTCCGGGCCGGTAACACTCGTTACTGACGGTTTTTCTATATATATGTAGGTGAGGAATGCAAGCGATGAAAGCTGTCGGGACTGCGGAGGAGCAGCACGGAACCGCGCACACATGTACCTGCCACGTGTAACGTATAATGATGATGTGTTAATGCTATGTGAATGATAATTTAGATGTATTTGTTTGGATGAATTGCCTGTTATGAAATGAATGGATAGATGTGAATGAGCAGGGAACCTTGAGTTCAGCCTCGGCTTAGATGAAAACAAATGAGATAATAATGGAATGCCGCGGTAGATTGTTATGTTTTGTTGTATTTTGATAAAATATTTATATACCTTTGTTGTGGACAGGTTGGCCCTTATTGCACTTTTAGGGGAAACTCTGTCCGTTTTTACGTAGTAGTATATATTTTCTTTTGGTTTCTCATTTATTGTTTTGTCTTGTTTTTGCTTGTACATCATAGCATTGCATGTAGGACCGCGTTAGAACCCAATTGTTCCCATTCATGCATTTCATGTTTGCATCTCCATCTTGAGACGCCGAGGGCAGATCCGGGTCGGCTTAACCGAACCCAGTAGATTAGCGAATGGTTCGGTCGCCGGTGACATTTCCGGGTCGGTTCACGGGTGAGCCGAAACAGGGTGTTACATATATAATCAAATTGGCATATGAGAGCTAACTCTCATGTTAAATGAAATCCATCATACTTCAATATTAGAATCACTCATAAGAGCATTAATCAGGAGCCCTCAGCCTCAGCTTGACAGCGTCCCATTTTGGCTCGTTAGATGCATCAACATTTTCAAACTATCCCATGCTCGAGAAAATCAAATCTTAAAGCACTCTACATCCTCCGTATAACTCCTGGCCCCTGAACACAAGGGTCGAGTACTTTGAGGCCGACGCCTTTAATACTCCTTTAAATCCACGAGTCTACACATGCACTACATTGCAGTACCAGTAATCTTCCATACTTCTCAGGGTTTGAGGAATTCAAAATGTGGAGTTTTCATGATTCTTCAAAATGGAATGATCCACTCACCAATCCAAAGCCACGTTTTGACTAGCACACAACCACTCACAGTGCACCGGAGTCGACTTTGCTTTGTCTCATTTCACTGAAAAATAAAAAAAAACTATACATATATAGGTTTGGATACGGATTATAATATAAGTAAGCCTGAAGGCATCAAGATTTTGATCTGAGTTTTCTAAAACAAACTCAAGAGATCTCATCCTTAAGAGACTGATCAATAAGAATTCAGTGCGACTAAATAGTTTGTGTAGAGTCAGATATGATAAATCCACCACTCCACACGTCTGCTTGCTTGTTAAATCAAAACAAGATAAAGTGAGAAGGTCAAAATAGAAGCGAGTCCTAAACGGACCTGGTAAAAACTCTAATTGTGTCTACAGCACCTAGCGTGTGAGCTCCTAGTCCATTCCTACATATCAAATCTAAAAGTTAACACCCACTATTTGAATGATGCATTCACACATCCTAAATAATACACTCATATTATGCATTCACATCAACTCACATCATGATTTCTTAATTTACATTGCAATTAATTAACAATTCATACATAATTTACTTAATCGGTTCATTAGCATTTATTTCATATCATTCAAATCATGTAAATTCATTTTTTTCCAATAATTTTTTTACTATATCAACCAATCAAATCCTAGCATGTTGTGCTAATAATTATCAATTTTAAATAATTAGGTCGAAGTTAATTATACCTCGCATAGTTGGTGATCGGCGTATGACTAGGGTTTATTGAATGCTTCGCGACTTGGGTCAGCACCGGTGGTGTCCAAACTTCAATCGGGTTTACAGGAATCTGGCAAAAATCCTGTGATTTTCGGCAAATTCTATCAAATCCGATTTTGCATACAGCTTTCTGACAGTTTTCCAATGGTTTTTCGAGACTTTTCCAGTGGGGTGGTCTGGGTTTTTGATTGGCACTAGCTCGGCGAGCAACACGACCAGCGACAGCGCCGAGGTACGGCAGTGACTATGGTAGCCAGAAGCAGTGGCCGTGAATGTCGGGGTTAGGGATGCCCAACTGAGGTCACCGATCACCTTTGGGGCGAGCCTCGACGGTGGTGCTCGATGGGGAAGAGGTTGCCTGGGGTCTAAGGGCGGCGACGGCGAAGCGGCGCTACCAGCAACGAATCAGCATCGGGGCACGGCTGAGGGTACTTGTCGGTGTGTCATTGAGGTCGGGTACCAGCCAAGATGGTGGGAGATGGCTCGGCAATTGGGATGCAGGGGAAGACGTTGGGGTGAAAAAGTTGACTTGACTCTGACTGAGTTAAAAATAATAAC